>APFE030166083.1:30496-46525 GCA_000404065.3 Pinus taeda
TTTTTTTTAAGTATATTCATGGTTCCAATGAAGCCATTTATGGATTAGAATTTTTGAAATGCTCGTATCCCAACTTGAAAAATATACCCGATTGTTTGTAACGATATGCGAGATCGACTTAACCTTTTGAGTTTCTGCAAGGATCTCTTGAAGAATTGATGAATATTGTGGCGTAAAACTGTTTCTTGACACCATTCCTCAATGTAGTCTTTAGGTTGCATTCTAGATCCTTTGTCCATAAATGGTTAATATCACATTTTTATATATTTTTTTTATAAAAATGATATGCAGCTAAAGGATTTATGCATCTACATGCTTTAATCATGCATCTAGAAAAAAAATTAAAAATATGAACTCTAGACTGAAAGCTAGTTCCTATGCACACTTCCCCAGTAACGGTGTCAAAATGTTAAGGCAAAGTGATTGCCTATCATTTAATTGTCAACCCGGGGGTTTCGTAAAATTTGCGAAGTATGCATGCACTATATATGCTAAAAATTAACTTTCAATTTAGATCAATCTAACTATGAAAACAAATAATAAAAAACCAAATTCACCTATTCTAATTCAACAATCAACTCAAAATAAATTATAATACAATTACAGTACAATGTGTGGAATTGAAATCTTAATCTTTAAATCTTGCAGGAATCAAAAGAACACCACTCTTTTAGAAATGAAAGCAAAAACAATTATTCTTAACCTCTCACACAGGAAAATATATGAAAGAAAATAAAAATAAATGCTCTTAACTTTTAGGTAGAAAGCAAATAGAAACAATCACTCTTAACCTCTCACACAAGAAAAGATATGAAAGAAAATAAAAGCAATTTCTCTTAACATGTAGGTAGAAAGAAAATAGAAACAATCACTCTTAACCTCTCACACAAGAAAAGATATGAAATAAATAAATCTTAATCTATGAAAGCAATAAATCTAAGTCTATGAAAAACAATAAATCTCACACATTGTTGGTGGCCATTCCAAAAGCATGAGAGATGGAAAGTTGAGAGGCTCCAAATGCAAGCATAACCAAATCAAAGTGAACATCACTCATGAGCATGGTGCCAAATCTAAATTCTATATTCAAAACATGAGCATTTCCCCAACTTTACACATGCCTTCAAAGGAAAAGGCTCTCCTATTTATACAAAAACATAAGAAGCTACCCTATTTAATGAGGATCCACTAAAAGCTCATATAATTACAACCAAATAACTCATAATGAGACACATATCCCCTAGGTGTCTCATAGAGTCCTAATCCAAATAAGAAATAATGAGACACCTCATAGAGTTACAATCCAAATAGGACACATATCCTTCTTTGACCTTTTATCCAAATCTCCTTTGAAAGGAATTCGAATTTGAGCATTGGAGGCCACATAAGGGTGCCTTGGAAGCTTCCAAATAACCTACACATGTCATGAAATTCAAGCCACATATATAGATACATGAAACCATGTTAATTTCCTAGTTTTTTAATCATAAATTCACTTTAAACACATAAAATAAATAACTTTGGTAAATAAGGATCCTAACCCATATATTTATGAAAATGGTGGCTAATGAAAGGTTATATGTTTATGGAGATGCGACATGTGAGTTAAATGGTGGCAATAAAGGTGAAAGTGGATGTCATTTTGAAGACATTTTGGAGGCCCAACAGCGGGAGCATTAGTTAAGCCAAAAGGAATAACCAGCCATTCATATAGCCTTTACTTTGTTTTGAAAGCAGTCTTCCATGCATCTTGTTCTGCTACTCTGACCTGATGATAGCCACTATGCAAATCTAACTTGGAAAAGTAAACTACTTCTTTCAAATGATCTAATAGATCATCAATGTGAGGAAGAGGATAATGATTCTTTATTGTTATTTTATTCTGTGCTCTATAATCAATGCACATCCTCCACGAACCATCTTTCTTTCTCACCAATACGATTGGAGATCCACATGGTGATGTGCTTGGACTTATGAACCCTTTATCGAACATCTCCTGTACCTGCTTCTTGATCTCTGTCTTCTCTAAAGCGGATAACCTATACATTCCAATGTTAGGTAATGGAGCATCTTGCAGTAAATGAATATTATGTACTATTTCCCTTTTGGGTGGCAGACCTTTAGGTTCTTGAAATAGGATATGATATTCTAAAACAACTTTAACTAAATCAACTTTCTTTTTAGCATCACAGCCTTCAAATACATTGGTTTTATCAGGGTTCTTTTCCTTTACAAGCATTAGTAAAAATTTCTTTCATGAATTTACAATTCTTTTCATCTGCCCTGAGTTTATGAGAGAATAGTTATTTTTGAGTTTATGAGCTCTTACAATATATTTTATTCCATCTTTAGTGAGTTGATACTTATTTTCAGCTCTATAGAATGTGGCTTTTCTATCATACAAGTAAGGACTTCTTAAAAAAATACCACATATATCCAAGGGAACTATATCTAACTCAACCTCATCTACAATTGTTGACCCAATAGCAAACCTAAGTTTACATTGTCTAGTCACTTGTAGCTTTGATTTATCACATACCCAAACTAATGGATATGGCTTCTTGTGAGGTGTTTTCAGTAAGCCCAACTTCTTTATAATTGTTTCAGAAATCAAGGTTACTTGTGATCCACTATCAAATAAAGTATCAATCTTTTCGTTCTTGGAAATAACTCTAATATGAAAAATCTCATGTCTTTTCCCCTCATTATCTTCATTATCAATAGATTGTGTAGAATTACTTGTAAATGCTTCAGATTTTTTACCTTTTATACCTGTGGTTGTGACTGTTGTTTCATCACCTGAGCCTGACCCCAACTCTTTCTGAATAGAAGCAACAATCTTCTTTTTCTTAACACCGAAATTCTTAGGTTTCAGCTCCGAATGCAAAGACTAGCATTGTTCATCATTGTGTCCATCCTTCTTGAAATGAGTGCATGAAGGTTTGTCTTTCTGTACAACGTTTTTCTTCCTCTCCTTCCATTTCAGCTTTTTCTTTTCCTTGTTCTTGCTTGTAGATAGTTTTGATGATCCCCCAATCTCTAGGTTCACATTCTTGCATCTAGCTTCTAGATGTGTAGCTTGAACTGATACATCATCTAGGCTAGTGGGATTAAACGTGAGAATTGTGTGCTTCAAATAGCTATGCTGACCACCTATATACTCCAACAAAGTTTCAGGTGAGTCTAGAGATATGCTTAGAGTTAAAGACCTTTTTCTAAATTCTTGGGTATTGCTTTGTACACTTTGGCCCTTTAATTGGTGAAGATTTTGCCAACTCATCATTGCTTGATGCATATAAGTTAGAGGATAGAATTGTTTTTTGATGGCAGAAACAAATTCATTCCAGGTAGAAAGAATTTCACCGTGTCTCTTCAGATCAACTTATGTCTTACCTTCCCACCACACTAGTGCAGTTCCTCCAAGGCGAAGGCTAGCTAGCTAAATCTTTCTCCTTTCTGAATCAATTTTCTACACCCTGCAATATACATCAATCTATCTAATCTAGTTATCTAGCTTTTCTACATTTAATTCTCCATCATAAATTGGCAAATCAAACTTTACATCTAATTTAATCAAAGAAGTTTTTTTCTTTTTCTTTTTAGGGCTAAATGGAGGTGATGGTGGAGGAGATGATGGAGGATGCTCTTCCCCTTTCCCTTTGCCTTTTGGATGGGCAACTAGAAGAGGTTCCTCTACTCCATTGCCTTGTTTGGGTGTTGAACTGATTTCACTTCGACCCTTCTTAAATTCCTGATACATCTCTTCCACCATGGCTTGCATGGCTATAAAACTTTCCATGAATTGAGATTCTAATTCCAATGGAATTTCTTTTGCCATTCTCCTCCGGGGATAGACTCTTCCAATCTCTCGATTAGTCTCAACAATCCTTCTCCTAGTTTGAGCTTTGACCTAGTTAGCATTCAAATCTAGCACAAGCTTGTCTAACCTTAACAAAACCAAAAACCAAAAGCTATGATACCAATTGATCTGATAATGAGATCTTAGATTAATATTAAGGTATTACAGACTCATGTGCAGGATTAGCCTATATTACTTAGTGCAATGGATCGAAAAGATTGTGAATAATATAAACAATGAGCAGTTAGAGAAACATAACAGACACACACACATAACACAATAAATAATCAAGGAGTTCACCCAAAAATATTGGGCTATGTATCTTGGTCTAGCTTTCAGTGGCGACCTCTCTATTATGTCTTCAAGAGCAGAGTTTTTACAAATGTGAGCTCAAATTGAGTCTCAACACAACAGGAACAAACAACAGGGTTTTACTTGAATCCCTCAAGTCTTTCTGAGTACACAGACTCTCCCTTTCACTCTCTGTCTCTACTTTCTCTCTGTCTCAGCACTGCTTGCCCCTGTCTCTATTATTCATTGGCTTTTAAGCCAGTTTGCGCTTGTCTATTCATTTTCCCTTTCGGGCTCTCTGGCTCCCAGCCTTTGTCTGCTCAAATTACCTCGGAGTATTAAACAATAATTGTTAAATGTCTTCAGGGATGGTGGCCACCTGTTTTGTAACAGAAGGGACCATTGGCGCGTTAAAATCCTAAAACAATCATTTCTCTATTTACATAAAGAAATACACAGAAACATTGAAAAGTTTGCCTAAATGCCTCTTATCAGACTTCAAATAATATTAATTCCACCTTATAATCCTATTAGGTCTGCCTTTGGGTTGGTAACGCATGCCCATCATTGATTTGTGTGATATTTGATCCAATGGTTGATATTCATTTCGGGTGGCTTATGCACACGTAGATTACCTGCCCAAAAAGGTGGTTTTCTCAAGCCACATGTCGGCCAGTGGATGGGATCAGGTGGAACCCATCCAATACCACTTACCGCCTGAGGCCCACCTGAAATCCCACTCATTATGGAACTCAAATAGGATAAAACTACATGTATAATCCTTTCGGGTCCGTTTTATCGCTCCGAGCGCATTTCCTTTTTATTTCGTTTATTTAACGAAAATCCGAAAACACATAGAAAAACCCTTTTTACCAGAACTCAAAATATATATATTTGGATTCATAAACCCATTGGGTTTGGTCCTTTGTATCACTGTAATGCGACATTGCGATGCGATAAATCGCAATCGCATATCGCATGGTCTTCAGGCCCTCAGTAAGTCTTCCCTTGTGTTTTAGCGATGCGATATTGCGATGTAATTTGGGTAATCACGCTGATCACTATTGCGATTTCCATAGGGATGCCTCGAATATACTCCGCTGGTCACCTCCAATTGCGATATGCTGATTAGATTCGGACCGTTGATCGGCCAGATCTGACGGCTCCTATGTGATGTTGCTTAAGCCTCCGATAGACTATGTTTTTCGCATTTTCTTCATGTTTTTCCCATCTGATAGTGTTTTCCACCATTCTTTAAGGTTTATCCTTTGCGATAGTGTTTAAAATATATGAAGAATTAGAGGTTTTTAGGATCCATTTTGGATCACCCCTGCCAAAGAACAAGGAAAGATTAGCATTTGCATTTTCAAAATGAAAACACAAAGAAAAATAGTTATTTTTATTTCTTAATTAGCACATGCATGCAACAGTTAATACTTCCTAGATCAAATTCCATGCTCATTTAGTTTAAATCATCACATGTGATAAATAGATTTGAGTTAGGTTTTTTTTATATTCAGTTCATGATCTTTATGCAATTAGAATATGTTTCTTTCCTTATACTTTTTTTCTTGCAATAGGTTAGGGTTTCCATTTCGAGTAGTTTATTTTTTGCAATTTGTTTAGGATTTAATTTCAGTGCATGCACTCCATTACATAATGATAGCAAAGGAAGGACACATTGTATTTTTCACATATAGTGTCGAGACCTCTTAATTTTGTACGAACCCTGGGTTGATAATTAAAGTCAGTAGCCTTGGGAGTTGAAACATTCTTGTTGCAATACCAAGCCTCATCTATTTCTGGCATCGTTGCTAAGGAGGCATTAAAGTATGCATTTTTTTCTTCCATAGTGTTTTCATTCAATCATATAAACAAAAAAAAAAAATATCCAACACCAACCCACCCCCTCCCGTTTGATCACATGGTGCAGTAGGAGTCATATCACCATCCACTTTTGCACGTAGAAGAATAAGAGATGGCAAAGAATGTAAAAGAAATGGGTGGGGAAGATAACAATGAGGAAGATCCTCTCAGATTCCCCATTCAAGATACTAATGTTAGTGTGCACATGAAGAACATCCCTCCCTCTTTTCTTGCAAAATTTCATGGTCTAAGGTCATAGGATCTGGAAACCTCTCCTTGAATTTGAAATTATTTGTAGATCTTATGGTTACTTGTTAAACACTCAAAATTGAGACCGTTTCCAGAAATATTGAAGGATAGATCTCTGAAATGGTTCATGAGTTTAGTGACTAATTCAATAAGATCATGGTATGAGATGCAAAAGATATTTCTAGAAAAATATAAGATCATGATCTTAAAGAAAAAATATTTAGAATTAATCAAAGAGAAGATGAGAGTCTAGAGGATCTAATATATCTAAGGTTCACGTATAATGTTAAGAGGGAAAAACTACATCATTTAGGATCCGAAACACTAAAAACCATCTTACTTAGAACAATTAGGGATGACTGTATTGGTCTCCTTGATCTCATGAGTGGAGGTGATATATACCAGCTATCATTTGAAGAAATTTGTCAAACATGCAAACACATATCAAGAGGAAGGGAAAGAGTAAGTAAATCAACATCAAAATAGGTAAGTCAAGCTAAACTTGGAAATTTGTTTGATAACTTTAAAATATAAATTCTTAGAAATCTAAGTAAACAAGTAGAAATGTTAACAATTCAAAATGAGAAAAAAGAAGATGTTGATATTTGTGTCATTCATGCAGAATCACATGATGTTAAATATTTCCCTTCATTACCAAGGTTGAAGAAAGTTTACCAAGAGGACAATTGATGAAGTCAATTGCCAATACAACTATGTTATGTAGCTCCAAGAGGGCTATGGTAGTATATTCAACCTGATATGATACAAGAGCCTAATTCACAATTTCAAGCTTATGCATATCCATCTCAAAATAATTGTGTCACACCCTTTCCTTTGCAACATTGGCCATATCAACCCCAAAACCAATCCTTGAAACAAGGGTGGCAATGAACTTATGGGATCCATCCACAATATCCTTAGTATTTTCCTCAATATCCTCCATACCCAAATCCATGTTATCTCTACCATTCACCTCCACCACAACCACAACCCCAACCATATCCATCTCAAATACCCACTCCCATTCAACTACCTGTACCACCATTTCCAAACCCACACATTGAGGTAGCTCAGCACACTTACAATGTTGAGGCAGAACACTTCCAAACATATCCTCTTCAGCTCAATGGTATTCACCACCAACTTGAGTCCTGAGCAGCACAACAACATCAACTCAGTAGCAGCATGCATGTCTCTCCAACAACCATCACGTAGGTACAGGTATGCAATATTCTTGACCACTCCACTTGAGCATATTATAGTTATAAATTTGTTGTCAATGCCTGAGAGATGAGGTTTTATAAGCTAAGGATGGGTCATCAGTCTTAGCCGCCTTCGAATAATTAATTACATCTCCCTCCTTCACTCATGCAATTTTGAAAAGTCAAATTATGAAGGGTGGTGATTTCAAGGAATGAGGACAACAGTTAAAAGAAGAAATTTTTACAAAGCCCAAGTCACAACACCACTCCAAGCCCTCCATCCACTTCAAATTCACTATCTATCCATCATTCAACCATCCCTTTTCATCATTTCAAGAGTAGACCCTACACTTTGTCTCACCCTGAAAATTTCTTTAAAAAACAAACAAAGCATCCTCTCAATTTTCACAAACATACATCATTTCTCATCACTCCCATACAGTTAGAAGACTCTAAAGAAACAAGGAATGACTGCTGCAAGAAGGAAAAACATTGCTACAAGAAGGAAGAAAAGAACAAATTGTGCTAAAAACCAAAAAAAGGCAGTGCCTAAGAGAGACCTAATCAAAACAATAAATTCCAAGGCCATTAGGCAATCATCTAGGCCACAAATGAAAATAAGAAGGCAAGCTAATGAGCTCAAGAAAAAATGATATTTCTTTGCACAAATATGTTTTTGGACTTGTCCTCGCAAAAATTACAACCAATATTCGTAATGCACAAGAGAGAGGCCACCAGGGCCATGAATGAGGCACAATGAGGTCACTATCTTGCTCAGAGGATAAGCAACACTTTCAGCACGGGGCTATGATGGGCCTCTAAATTAGACATAAATTAAGGCCTATGTCTCTGAATTAAAAATATAGTAAGGCCCATATGACTATCCTTCAACACATTAAACCTCTATTTTTACATTAGACAATGTATTTTTAACTTTAATATATTCATTAGGAAGGTTTACAAATAATTGCATATTTGTGCCTAGTATTATTTATTTTTGTGGAACATTATGAGAATATTGGGTAGATTATGAAGATTTGGAGGAGGAGATAATTTAGGGACTTTCTCCCTACTACAGGATGATCAATATTAAATAATAAATCAACAAGATATTATGGAATTACGATAGATTGGGGAACTCCAATGATTGAGAAAATCTAGGAATGTGTTCCCTGGCCATTTAATGCAAATTCCTAGTATTGGGAACCAGATCCACTAATCAAGAGATTTTGGTGGGGAAAGCTTCCTCCTTACATGGGGAATGATTCCTAATAATTTTTTATAAGCAACAAGTCGAATTTTCCCCTAAGGATATATTTTTATTAGTCTTCTTTTGGAGAGAACTCGTATTTTTTAAGCTCCATTTTTTTTTCTTGCAGGAATGTAGTTGTATTGATGAAAATAATGAAAATTGGTGTCATTTTAAGCTTCTAAATCTTGTTCTCCTCCATAGGACTCTAATTTTCCTTGGGCTTTGCCATTCTGGGAGCCTCAGAGCCCTTTTGTATCATTTTTTTTCTTCTTGTCACTTCTTATTCACATGCATCTCTTGTTTTTGTTTCTTTCTATTTCTGCATTCAGTATTAATAATTTCTTGTTGTAGGATTGGGTTAAATGGTTGATGTAAGTTCTTTTGCAGGATCACAAGAATCATTTCATCCTTGGAAAATATTTGGAAGGTCATACTAATCATCGAGCTAATTGGATTAGTCTTCTTATTCCCAAATCTAGATTTTTGGAACTCTGTGGCAAATAGCGGCCAATTTCTGCTAGTTTTTAGAGCATGTTAACGAGCTTCAATCAAGTTGGTTCCACTTGAATTAGATCATAAAAACATTATATTTAATAAAAAAAATTACCCCATTACATTTTCACTCGATTAGGTTAGGCATTTGATAGATTTATTAGCTCACTAACTCTTGAATTTATAATTTTTAGAAGTCTAGTAATTTTCCTTTATTTAATAAATCTTTTCCATGTATAGATGAATTTGTGGATAGATACAGAAAATAATATGCATTATTTTAGGAGCTTCTCCATTGTAGGGATACATCATCTCGTTCGCCTCATCCAAGCCTCATCCACTCAAGTTGCCAAAATCCACTAAAATCTCAATCTGAATTCTTGTTTTATAAGCAAAAATTACCATTTTCATTGAGCAAATCTACCCATCTTGAAGCCCTTGCTTGAGTTATGGGTAGTGTCCATCACCTCCATGCCTTATTTTTCCATTATTAACCTTTCCCAAGCTCCATTCCACCTTCTAGACCACTTCCTAAGCTTTCGGCCTATTTTTTGTAATAAAACAGAGGATCCTATAGAAATCTTGTAGGAACTAGTACATCTTGTAGGAAATCGTGTAGCGGCTTATTTTGAGCCTGAATTGAGAAAAAACATCATTTAAGCTAGGATTAGGCCTCTAATTTACCTCCAAGCTATCAAAACCATTGTACCCCTTTTCCTCCACACTTGTCTCCCCTGCCAAAGAACATGGAAAGATTAGCATTTGCATTTATAAAATGAGAAGATAAAGAAAAATATTTCTTTTTATTTCTTAATTAACACATGCATGCAGCAGTTAATACTCCCTAAATCAGATTATATGCTTAGTTATTTTAAATCATCACATGTGATAATTAGGGTTGAGTTAGGTTTCTTTTAGATTTAGTTCATGATCTTTATGCAATTAGAATATGTTTCTTTCCTTATACTTTATTGATTGCAATAGGTTAGGGTTTCCATTTCAAGTAGTTCATTTTTTGCAATTAGTTTAGGATTTGATTTTAGTACATGAAATCCATTACATCATGATAGCAAAGGAAGGACACATTGTATGCTACACATATGGTATCGATACCTCTTAAGTTTGTACAAACCCCAGGTTGATAATTAAAGTCGGTAGCCTTGGGAGTTGCAGCATTCTTGTTGCAATACTGAGGCTCATCATAGTGTGTATCTACAAAGGTAACAAAACTTCCACATTATCATGGATTAAATGATGTTAATCTCTTTTTGGATGAATTTGAAAGGGAGGTTCATGAGGAACATCGCTTCCAAGCACTTGAATTGGTACTATGTGCTATGCCTACCTGATGGTGGGTACGTATAAGGAAAGATTCATTGACTGGAACGAATACATGAAGATGATGAAGCTAAGGTTTAGATATGCTAATACTCAAATGAATATGAAGTATAGCGGAAATGATGACCTGCAAGAGCATTTGTTGTGGTGGACGAACTTGGGGAGAAGAGCCATAGCCAGAATGGGTGCATATCTTTTGTCACACCTTAGATACTATTCCAATGATTTGGTATTTGGAAACAGAGCCAGTCCATAGAAAAACTTAATGAGATATTATGTTGGAGAGTTTCTTATTAACCTTTAGTTTTGAGGATGGGTTTGAGTGCATTTATGAAACACTCTAGGAGATAAAAGTCTCTATCTTTAGAACACCTGAGGAATCGATAGAATGGGTGCAACCAGACTAGATTACACAGTTGCATCATGCACTAGAGTGCTAGAATGTGATTGCTGAAGAAGAAGAGGATGATCCAAGAAAAATCAACATTCTAGAAACTGAAGGTCACCGTGAGGTTGAAGGACCTAAGATAGAGAACCCTAATGTAACAGAGCCATTGAAAACCTGGCAAGTAAATATTGGATCTAATGTGGAGACTAAGTTCACGAAGATAGGAGACTATTGGGATGAAGATATAGTTGATAAGGTGGTTGAACTGTTGCGTGAATACTAGGATCTATTCCCAATGAAGTTCTTGTATATGAAAGGTATTTAGGAGATTTGGGCGTAATGAAAATTACTTTGAAACCTAACATAAAGCCCGTAAAGTAGAGACCTTACTGGATCAATCCTAAGTATAAAGAAAAGATGCACAAAGAGCTTAATAAGATGTTGGAGGCTGGAATTATTGAACCAGTAGAACAATCTGATTGGGTGAGCCCTGTAGGAATATACAGGGTAAGTTCCTCATACAGAACACCAAAAGGACACCGCTCACAAATAGATCACAGATCAATACACCAGTATTTTGACGTGGTTAAAACCCTCAGAGAGGGAAACAGTCCACAACCTGCGCCAACGTGGCTACTACAGGCAATTTATTAATCAAAGAATGAAAATTTACATAAGCTTCTCTCATGCATGATTAACCTACAAATGACCCTCCATGCGCTTTAAATAGAATTCATGGACCAATCGGGTGTCAAGCCACAGATCAAGTGTCGGTAATACCGAGGAGAGAATGAACCGTCGGATCACTACATATCGTGACCGTCGGATTGTAAGTTACAAAATGTACAACGGTAAAGAAACACACTTTACCTAACTCTATACCTAACTCTATACTAGACCAAGTTGAACTTAACTATTCCTATGTGTCGGAATATCCTAACATCCCCCCTTAAGAACAACTTGGGATAGGATTGAAGGATTTACAAATATGACACAATAGGAGAAGGAAGGAGGCACTAGAGCCTATCCCCCCTTAGTGACAACTTCCTGAACTCCAAGCATATATCGAAGTTTAGTGAACTTCGCCTCTGTGAGAGCCTTTGTGAAGATGTCTGCAACCTGATCATCTGTTGAACAATATTGCACTTCAAGAACATGGTCATGAATGAGCTTTCTGATGAAGTGCATGTGAAGTTCAATGTGTTTGCTGCGCTGATGCTGAACTGGATCTTTGCATAGCTGAATGGCACTTTGATTATCACACCAAAGTGTGGTTGGATGCTGCTGCTCAAAGCCAAATTCTGATAGGATCTGACGAAGCCACAAGGCTTCCTTACTAGCTTCCACGGCACCACGATACTCTGCTTCTGCGGACGAAAGAGAAATGGCAGCCTGTTTCTTACAAGCCCATGTAATAGGTCCTGAACCAAGAGTGAAGACATAACCGGCAGTAGACTTCCGATCATCAGGGTCACCAGCCCAATCAGAATCAGTGAAACCAACTAATAGAGGAGCTGCTTTGGCACTGTAATGAATCCCAAACTGTATTGTACCTCGAACATAACGAAGTATTCTTTTAGCTGCTTTCCAATGACTTTCACGGGGGTTTTGCATAAAACGAGCAACAAGGCCAACAGCAAAGGAAAGGTCAGGACGAGTAAGGGTTAAATACAAGAGTTTTCCTACAAGTTGACGGTATAAGGTAGCATCAACTTCAGGAGAAGTACAAGAGACTGAAAGTTTGACTCCAGACTGAAAGGGAGAAGGAGCTGGCTTACAATCTTCCATGTGAAAATGACGAAGAATATCACAAGCATACTTGGACTGGGAAAGGGAAATACCCTCCTTGGATTGCAAGACTTGAAGACCGAGAAAATAGTGTAAGTGTCCTAAGTCTGTCATTTCAAATTTCTTTTTAAGGCTGGACTTCACATGGTTTATAAGGTTGGGATCACTACCAGTAAGAATAAGATCATCAACATAAAGAACAAGGATGATAAGAGAGTGGCCCACTTTCTTGGTGTAGACAGTATTGTCAGAATAACACCTAGAAAAGCCAGATTCTAAAAGAAAGCTATCCATTTTGGCATACCAAGCCCGAGGAGCTTGCTTGAGACCATAAAGAGATTTCTTAAGTCGACATACAAGGCTGGAGTCTGTTTGGATGAAGCCAATGGGTTGTTCCATATAGATTTCTTCATGCAAGTCCCCATGCAAGAAGGCAGATTTAACATCCATCTGATGGACTTCCCATTTTAAAGAGGCAGCAAGGGAAAGAACAAGGCGGATAGAGTTCATTTTGGCAACAGGGGAGAAGGTTTCAGTGTAGTCAATGCCTTCAACCTGTGAAAATCCCTTAGCAACAAGACGAGCTTTATGTTTATCAACTTTCCCATCTGGTCCATACTTGGTTCTGTAAACCCATTTACATCTAACAAGTTTGCGTCCCTTTGGTAGAGGAACAAGATCCCATGTATCATTTGCCAACAATGAATGATATTCTTCATTCATAGCTTCTTCCCAATGTGGATGGCCTGAAGCTTCTGCAAAAGTGTCAGGATCATGATTTACTGGAGCTTGAGCCAGTAAAGAAGAGGCTCTTTCAAACGGAGAACGTGTACGTCACTGATCTGTAGGATCACCGGCAAGATCACCTGCTGCATCCTGAGTAGCACGGACCCATCTTGGAAGTTGAGGATCTTGAGAAGGTGGTGGAGGATTATCATCCTCACTTTCATCATCTGAAGAAGAAATGTTTTCAAAAGTAGAAGAGATAGGAAGAGGTGGCACATCCGCCGGACTAGGCTCGCAGGCCGATTTATTTTCATCAAATTTTACATCTCGTCTAATGATAACATTTTTGGACTTAAATGGAATAAGTCTATAACCTTTTACATCTTCAGAATATCCAACAAAAGTACATTTCTCACTCTTAGGTTCTAAAGCTTTATGCTTTTTATCTGGAATATGGGCCCATGCTTCACTTCCAAAAACACGAAAGTGACTTACATCTGGTTTAATGGAACTCCAAGCTTCTTCTGGAGTGATATTCTTTAGAACCTTAGTAGGAGTGCGATTTATTATATAATTTGCACAATTAATTGCTTCGGCCCAAAAACTAAGACTAAGTCCTTTAGATTGCAGCATACAAATAGCCATTTCCTTTAAGGTGCGATTTTTCCTTTCAGCTACACCATTTTGTTGTGGAGTGTATGGAACAGTATGTTGCATTTGAATTCCATTTTCGGTGCAAAAGTTGATGAATGTGTTTTTAACATATTCTCCACCATTATCAGTTCTTAGCTTAAGAATTTGATGTCCAGATTGTTTTTCAACAAGGGCTTTGAAGGCCAAAAATGTGTTAAATACTTCGCTCTTGAGTTTTAAGAAGTATACCCAAGTGCGTCTGGAGAAATCATCAATGAAAGTTAAGAAATACTTGCAGCCGGAGAATGAAGCAACAAGAAGTGGACCACACAAATCACTGTGCACAAGCTGTAAAGGGGCTGAGGCGTGCCAAGAGGCACGTTTTTCAAAACTGTACCGATGATGTTTTCCGAGTACACATCCGGAACAAACACCATCTCTGCAAGATACCATAGGAAGACCTGTCACCATATTTTCTTTACATAGATGCTGAAGGGAGCGATAGTTTAAGTGACCAAATCGCTCATGCCAAAGTTTGCTCACTTCATCATTATTAGCAACAAATACTGAGGGAAGATTTGATGACCCAAAGTTGTGAAACTTATACAACCTTATGGAATCATCAGCAATACCAGTAGCTAGAATCTGTTTAGGATCTCTTAGATCCTTGATTACAACATCATGAGGTGAAAATTCAACAATTTTACCTTCACCTGAATGAGTTATCCGATATACAGATAGAAGGTTGCTGGATAAGGTTGGAACACATAATACATCATTAAATTGACCATTGTCTAGATGAACAGTTCCAGTCCCTACAACATTAAGAGATCTATCATCACCAACATATATATTTTTGGTGTTACAATCATTTTAAGAAGAAAACATGGCTTTGTTTTTGGCCATGTGATAAGAGGCTCTAGAATCAATGAGCCACTCATGAGAATGAGAAGAAGAAGATACATTTAATGCATAACCAGACTGAGATGATTGACGACGACATGCAGAAAGTGCCATTCCTGAAGATGAAGTTGAAGTTGAAGTAGAAGAATGCTCCACATGGATGTTATGTTTCTTCATTGCGGCTTCCAAGGCTTCCATCTTCTAAAGCATTTAGATTCTAAGTGGCCATCTCGATTACAAAAGTTACAATGTCTATCAGTCTTCTTCCATTTGTTTTTATTGGTCTTATCATTTTGCTGAAATGATCTTTCATTTTGAGACTGAGTTTGCTTAGGATCCTTGTTTGGTTTAGGACCATTCTTTTTAGGAAATGACTTCTTAGGATTCTTTAAATTTGGTTGCTGCTGGGCGGCTAACGCTTTCTTGGAAGAGTTTCCAAGATTAAGAAGACCAAGGTGTAAGAGTTTTTCTTGTTCTCTGATTAAAGAATCACAAAAAGAGTCAAAGGAAGGGGCCTTGTAGTCTTTTCCTTGACAAATGAAAGCTTCCCTGGTAGAATGGAAGGTGGAAACAAATACAGAGTAGGCTGGTCCCAACTTTGTAAGGATGGAATAAATAAGGTTACTATCTTCTTTCTTAACCTTAACACCTTCCAAGAGATATCTAAGGGTCTTGAATTTGGACAAGAAATCTTCAATGCAAGAAAAATTTTTAGGATCCAATGTAAGCTCATTTTCAAGGTGATGGGCTCTAATTTCATTTTTAATCCCAAAAACTTTAGTGATTTGTTCCAATGCTTCATGAGGAGTATCAAGTTCTGCAATATGGAATCTAAGATCAGGAGAAATAGACATCCCTATCAAACCACGTGCTTGATCTTGTCTATTTTCCCATTTATCAACCTTGTCTTCATATTTTGGTTTCTTCTCTTAGCCCGTGGCTATTCTGTAGAGACCTTTACTTCTAAGTAAATCTTCCATGTAGGATACCCATTGGAATTAGTTAGTGCTGTCAAGAATGACTTGGCATGGACTTTCCATTT
>APFE030166090.1:0-27683 GCA_000404065.3 Pinus taeda
ACTCATCTTCCCATTCATCACTTAGATTCTCAATCTCTTGATGATGCTTGATGAAGTCTTCCTCTTGAATGCTCAATGCGGGGCATACTTGAAAATGCCTAAGAAAGCCATCAACAAACTCCTCAAAAGATGAGAGGCTCCTAGGTTCGTGATTTTGCAACCACGAGTTATGACCATAGAGAGAACTAAAGAATAACAAAATAAGGACATCCTGGTGGACCACTTTCTCCTTTGAAGTATGTGCATTAAATCTTTCCACATGGTCAATTGCAGAGCATTGGTCACCATCAAACACGGGTACCCCACGTATCATCCTTCCTGTGATGTGATTGGGGTGCCCAGGGATGCTAGCGATGTCCAAAGAGGGAAAATCATCAAAGAATGACACCTTACTTCGGGTATACATGTAAATTTTGTAGGAGTCGCCAGGATGATTTTAAAGATGCTTAGAAAATGCTTGCTTCACCCTACAAGCATTGACCTTAAAGTTCAATGAAGAACTAAGGCTTCGTGTAATATTCCTAGCAGAAATTTTACAATGATAACAAAGAAATGAAAAATAAATAACACAAAATTTCAGAAATGCATACACATAAACCAGAAATTTCTCCAAATCTCCAAACTGGCCAAATTTTATTAATAATATCTGTTGTGGTACAAATGAGTTGGTAAATTGCACCTGGGCTTTCACAAGGAAAGCTACAAGCACCAGGTGATGAGTAAAAGAAATCCCAACGACTGTAATAACCAAATCCTCCAAAAACCTGCACTGCTGCTCCAAAACTACATTGTTGCTTGACTTCACCCCTTGATTTTCCCACTCTAGAGTGCCCATAAAACTATAGGAATTTGGGATTGTGATCCTTGCCCAAAACCCAGAAAAACCCAGAAAGGGTTTCCCTTGGTTCCAACCTTCAAAAATTGACCTTTCATAGCGTGGCCCTCCTCCAAATACGAATTTTGTTGTTGTGACTGATCCTGTCAATCTCTGCACTCCCAACTCCAACAATCCTCCTCAAATGACCCTCTAAACAATCTCCCAGCTCCCTAGCTCCAAAATCCCCGGGATAATGCTTCCCCAATAAATCTCACTCCAATGACTGCGCAGTCATGAAGGAGATGACACAGTCCTGCATGTGATGAAACGAGAGCTGCATATGGGATGGACCTCTTGTCTATAGCTTCCCTCTCCACTCTTGAAAATGTTGAAAGGATGCTCCTGTAGCTTCTCTAGACAATTTCCCTACAACCTTGCTCTACAAATAACAAGTGAATTCTTCCTCTGCGCAGTGGTGGCTCTTGAACTGCGTGGTATGCTCTAGAAATGCGTACGACCTACAACTGATGCTTGTTCCTATCTCGGTGGTGAAGGAAAGCCTTCCTTGGGTGGCACTTAAAGTCCACTGAAGAAAGGTTGAGCTTCTCTCCTTGGGAAGCTCTTATGCTAAACAACAAAATGTTGGCTCTGCTAAACAGCAAAGGAAATTTGATTTTGAAATGGACAAAAGACCCCTATTTCTCCCTCATTCCTTCCTTTTATAATTTCTAGCCATGCTTGCCTTGTGGGTCCCTCCACCAATTCGATTTGCCTCAAGGAATTCGAATTCCTTCTTCCTCAAGTGTGTACTTCATGTGGGCCCCATATTCCACTAGAGCAACAATTTTTACCTTTTCCTCCTATGTCCTAATGTTGGAATTGCGCCCTTTCCCAAGACTCATCTCTAATGCTGAAAACCAAAATTGGGGAATTACAGTACTCCCTGCCAAAAATTGCTTGTCCTCAAGCAATTCTTGAACAAGCATCTTCTCTAGCTATTGGTCCCCATTGTCACTGCAAAATATGCCAAGGTCCCAGATGTGCCACTGAATCATCCCCGACCTCTACATTATCCTGTCATGAAGGAATCCCACAATACCAAGATCCCAAGCCATATTGTCCAACATGAAGCTCCCTTTGCTCCACTCATTATCCTTGCCAGGTATAAGTACCAGAAGCCCTTCGCATATCATCAATGAGTAGGGAATCATGATAATGTGGCACTATGTACAACTCCTCATGGAGCTGCCCTACCAAGTAGTCCCTCTCATACACTCCAAGAGTAAACTTTTGAAGATACCACCAATCCCTACAGAGATAAATTTTCGCTCACATGAGCTTCTCCAGATATCATCTTGCTGACCGAGTTGCCATGCCAATGAAGTCACCCATGCCATCAATGACTTTCTAAAGCCCAATGGAAGATTTAAATGATCTTTCCCTGTAATAACCATCTCATCCTTAAAGGTCATTGAGCAACAAAGTACTGTGATGCTTGGGTCCTCTGTTGGTCTCAGAAGGGTGCCACCATGTTGATGTTGTGCCACTTTGATTAGGACATGGTTCCCATCATGCGTAGGCTGTATCCTCCTCTCTTGGGACTTGATGGTGAAAATTCTGTCAAGGCCAAGCTTATCCTGCCTAGGAATCTCCAAGATTCCAATGCCTACCCATCCACTGCTGATCTTGGTCCTAAGCAACAATAGGGTAAATCTGCCTCGCCATACCACATCGTGAAGTCTGTGATCATGCCTCCAAAAGTGCACCCTGATACCACCTGGAGTCTAAACATCTGCTTGTAGACGAGGTCTGCCATTCGCTGCACCTCATGCCCATATAATGCCTCAGACTACCTCGCTGAAAGGTCATCATGCAACTCCCTCACAATAACGTCCCCAAGTGTGAGCCCAAGGGTGGAACATATGCTACCTCGACAGCACACCACACCATCCCTAAGCCTGTATATGGCGACCCGTGCTCCCTCCAAATGTCTCAACTAGAGAGTCTCCCTCCTGCCCATGACACACAGTGTCTCATCCAGCTGCCTAAGGTGAGCCTCCCATGTCATGTCGCCTATATTGAGAGTATCAAAGAGAAGCAACCAAACGCTCTGTAGCTGTAAGAAATGTTGGAGAGTGAAGAGTGGTTAGGTCCCCAAGGCTATGATCAAGAATCTGTCGGGATACTGAAGAGTAATCCTATGGATGTCCCTCTCTCCACCTCAAATATGCTAATAACCCAATTGAAGAGTTGTCTCTGTTGAACATGTCATCCCCTAATACTCAACAATGTTCTCATCCATCCAAGGTGAGCTGCTCCTAATGGTACATCTCATATTCCTGCCCATAAGTCTCCTTGGAGGCAATGCTCCAAGAGCCCATAGTGCTGCACCAGATGCCACTGAATACCACCAAGTATCCTTGTACCCAATGTGATGTGAGCCACTCCTCCTACTCCACAGTGCAATCCAACACACTATGGCACACCACAATGCACCTCCATGTCCACCTGCCAACCACTGCTCAACGCTAGATGCTCCTACACATCCCTGGACGTCATGGTCTAAAGCTATGGCAGTGCGCTTTAGCTTACATCCGACTGACATCATCACGTCCACTATCACATCACTATATCCCCCGGTGAATGGATCTCCATAACCTCAGGTAAGTGGACCTCCCCTCTTGATCCTCCTTGAGAGATATAACATGTGGATCTCCCTAAGTACAGTGACCAGTGTGCCCCATACATCCATGGAAAATCCTCCTCTCCATGCAAGGAACTATTTGGTGGCGTGTCGATACCACCTCCTCTGACAACCTCCTGCCAAGGTACACCGATCATCCTATGCCCCCACACATGGTCAACATGCCAATAAAACTCATAGAGTTTGCCCTGCTCCTCTGTCAGCTCAACTTGTCATGGGTGTTGTCCAAAACTTTGGTGAGAATATGAAAATGGGCACGATTCCAATCATTGGATCCACCATCTTGCTACAACCCTGATTGAACCAATCCATGGAGTGGTGGGGTGTCCAACCTGGGTCCCAATGGTGATCTAGCCCTCAAGCACCTCTAGAAAACCACAACTCCTGCTGAAGTATGCTCCCGACCATGGATGTATCCAAAAACCTAGTCAGCCTATTAGGTACCAACTCAATACCTCGTGCCACCCAACCCCGTGAGAGGGATCAAATGCAAGAGTCCCCAAGTACGTAGCAAGTCCATCATGCGAGTGTTGCACCCTACGTAACTTATGTCGCCTCGTCTCACTAGCTCGGTCATCATATCCAACCTGTCTAGGTAACCCAACCAATCTCCCTCCAACGTGCAGAGGTAACCTAGCAATATTGTAGGCCACATCTACGTAAGCCTCAAGAGGGCTAGTGACTGGAAATACTATAGCTCTGTTGGTTGCCTAGGCATCTATCTGCTCCCCGTTGATGGTAGGTCCGACAAATGATTGCCCATCTTCCTTTACCATGGGCATAACAGGAGTCTCGAGTTGTCACTCCACAAGTAACTCATCGAGCATAACATCCTCATCTAGCTCACGCTCCTCAAGGTGCTCTCCATGCTGCTATAGGTGGCTATCGTTTGAGAACTCTATCATGACTCTGCGTACCTTTGTGCCTATCAGCACCTCGCTAATGGATGTGTCTCTGTGCACCTCCCTAATCTACTATGGGTTGCCATCACCTGAAAATTTGGACATGGTCCTAGACACCTCATCAATAGATACCTTAGCAACAGATGACACCTCATCAACGATGGAAAACACATCATCAGATGGCTCTATAGGTGTATGATCCACTCTCTTCGTCAAGGTGTCAATCGGTGCTATCAGAGAGGTCTCCAGTAATGGTGACTCATGTGCCATATTGGGTACATCAATGTGCCCCTCACCATCTTGCGTGTCCTCTTGCTCAACCTCCTCCTCGAGCTTCTGACATCTAAAGCTCGGTCTCCACCAGTAGAAATCCTTCATGGTCTCATCTTCTAACTGCCCACCTCTACATGATGGTCCAATCCCTGAACTATACTTCTCCTTCTCTTGTTCATCCAAGGAATGAGGCATGGTAGGATGGTCAGACTGACCATACATGTGGGTGTTGTACTGTTGGGATGCACGTGTATGTACTTGGATTCTATGTTGGTTATGTATCAGTCGTTGCACCCCGTCTAGAATCTATTGGTTCTGCCTCACCAATTGTTGGCTCTGCCTCATCAACTCCTCCATGATCTTGCTAGGCCCCCCCACAGCTAGCCAAGATCATGCTTTGATACCACTGTAATATTCCTAGTGGAAATTTTACCATGATAACAAAGACCTGCAAAAATAAATAACACAAAATTTTAGAAATGCATACACATAAACCGAAAATTTCTGCAAATCCCCAAATTGGCCAAATTTTATTAATAATATCAGTTGTGGTACAAATGAGTTGGAGAAAGTGCACCTTGGCTTTCACAAGGCAAGCTACAAGCACCAGGTGATGAGTACAAGAAAGCCTAATGGCTGCAATAACTAGTTCCTCCAGAAAACTGCACTAATGCTCTAAAACTACACTATTTCCCAACTCCACCCCTTGATTTTCCCACTCTAGAGTGCTCATAAAATTCTAGGAACTTGGGATTGTGATTCTTGCCCAAAACTCAGAAAAACCCATAAAGGGTTTCCCTTGGTTCGAACCTTCAAAAATTGACCTTTCACAACTTGGCCCTCCCCCAAATATGAATTTTGTTGTTGTGACTGATCCTGTCAATCTTTGCACTCCCAACTCCAAAAATCCTCCTCAAATGGTCCTCTGAATGATCTCCTAGCTCCGCATCACCAAAATCTCCGGGATAATGTTACCCCAACAAATCTCACTCCAATGATGTCACAATCATGAAGGAGATGATGCAGTCCTGTGTGTGATGAAATGAGAGCTGCGTATGGGATGACCCTTTTGTTTGTAGCTTCCCTATACAATCTTGAAAATGGTGAAAGGATGCTCCTGTAGCTCTCTAGAAAATTTCGCTACAACCCTGCTCTACAAATAACCAGTGAATTCTTCCTTTGCGCAGTGGTAGCTCCTGGACTATGTGTTATGCTCCAAAAATGCGTACGACCTGCAACTAATGCTTGTTCCTATCTTGGTGGTGAAGCAAAGGCTTCCTTGGGTGGCACTTGAAGTCCACCGAAGAAAGGTTGAGCTTCTCTCCTTGGGAAGCTCTTGTGCTAAACAACACAATGTTGGCTCAGCTAAAAAACTAAGGCAAATTCGATTTTCAAATAGACAAAAGATCCCTATTGCTCCCTCATTCCTTCCTTTTATAATTTCTAGCCATACTTTCCTTGTGGGTCCCTCCACCAATTCGATTTGCCTCAAGGAGTTTGAATTCCTTCTTCCACGGGTGTGTACTTCATGTGGGGCCCATATTCCTCTAGAGCCTCAATTTTTACCTTTTCCTCCTAAGTCCCAATGCTGAAATTGCGTCCTCTCCCAAGACTCATATCTAATGCTGAAAATCAAAATTGGGGATATTACACTTCATTCTTCCAATGGAGTCGCCAATAATGATTTGTCAATGTGTCATATGGGGAACAAAACACACGTTTCATGTCCACGACAACAACGCGAAAATGTTACTGCTCAAGCTAACAGGGATCCTAGGAGGCACTTCCTAGGTCAAGTTATATGAATATCTCACCCTTCATTTTCCATATGCATCTAACAACTTTTTGTCTTTGTGACACATTTAATAGAATTTTTTCTTGATTATTATTAAATTTTAGAGATGGGGACCCCTATATTAGGTACTCGACATCTCCCCATCCCTTCTAAATTTCCCTAAAATTTGGGTGTTTTCCCTCATGTCCCTCTTGTGCGTCTCCCCTCCCTTAGACTACCCTTTCTTGGAAACTTGGTGGAACATAGGGTCAATGTTGATTGCTTATTTTCAATTTTAATTTTTGAACCTTGAATGTAGATACCAATGACCTCAAATCAACTTCCTACTCTTTACACACTTTCCCTGATGGGAGGAGACCCGATATATAGAGAATCACTTATGAGGGATAGATAAACTAATATGGATCTGAAGTGATCTTGATGACCCTTTCCTAGGAGAGATTCAAGAGTTTGACTTGCTTTCCTTTTAAGCAAGGTACAAGGTTCTCTAGGATAGGGGAATAGGGATTTGAGGGCTTGGCTTAGGGAATGTTACTTGCAAAGGAGCTTCATAAACCCTAAAATCCCTGTGGAACTTGGTTTCCCAAGTGGTGTTTGAAGAGTTGACTTTGATAAGATATGGGACCACATTGGACCAAGTAGACCCATGTTAGTTCGAGAGGGATAGGATTTTGCAACCAATGATATGCTTCACCTAATTAGGGAGGGGAAAGGGATCAAGAAATGAATTCTCAATGGAAGGCAATGCAAGGATCCTAGTGAGGTTTCTAGCCTAAGGGAAACCAAAGGCAAGAACTGGTCTTCAATCTAGGGCTTGTGATATCTCAAGATCCTACCATCAAAATATCATGAAATTTGGAGGGCTTCTTGAAGACACACCAGTGCAGTTGTGGAAAAAAAATCAAAGTATTTGGATGGGTATCTCTTGAGATAATTGATGCCCTAGGTCAGCTAGAGGACTAGACCTAGAGAAGAGGAAAGGGGAGAAAGAAAATAGGTTTAAGGTGATCACCTTTGGGTGGAACAGTGCCTAATACTTTGGAGCATTTGGATTTATGTAGAATTATGGCTATGGACCTTTAAATTTTCTATGTCAAGGAAGCCTCAAAGATAACTTTGCTTGGCACTAGGACAACAACAAAAGCAGCTTCAAAGATGTTATAATTTGTTTCGCAAGATAAATGGCTTGTCAAGATGAATTTCAGTAATGAAACATCCCTAGGAAAATTCATTCATTATACATGGCCTGTACATGAAGCATTCACTATCCAGAAACAAAATATCCACAACTTTGCATAAGAGATGCAACAAATAAGCCCTGGTATAGCGAAATCCCAGAAACAATGTATGTGAAAAAATTTGAAAGAAAGAATAACATTAAAATGTACTTGCATATATAAGAATATATCCAACCATTCAAAAACTTGCCATCAAGAAGCCCCGAGACATATGAAAATTATCCAAACATCAAAATTCATTCCATGCGCCAAAAATTCATCCTCCAAGAAGGATAGTGAAAATCTCTAAAGAAATACTAGTTCCCAAATCCAAGTGATGATACTAAAATGAATTCACATCACTTGTATTTATACACTTCTAATGTGTTTGATTTAGCTAATTAGGCCTACATTAGCCCCTATAATAAAATAATGTGCAAAATAACTAACTTTTGGTGACAAGCCCACCAAACTAGCTGGACTCAAGGAAGACTCATCTTCCCATTCATCACTTAGATTCTCAATCTCTTGATGATGCTTGATGAAGTCTTCCTCTTGAATGCTCAATGTGGGGCATACTTGAAAATGCATAAGAAAGCCATCAACAAACTCCTCAAAAGATGAGAGGCTCCTAGGTTCGTGATTTTGCGACCACGAGTTATGACCATAGAGAGAACTAAAGAATAACAAAATAAGGACATCCTGGTGGACCACTTTCTCCTTTGAAGTATGTGCATTAAATCTTTCCACACGGTCAATTGCGGAGCATTGGTCACCATCAAACATGGGTACCCCACGTATCATCCTTCCTGTGATGTGATTGGGGTGCCCATGGATGCTAGCGATGTCCAAAGAGGGAAAATCATCAAAGAATGACACCTTACTTCGGGTATACATGTAAATTTTGTAGGAGTCGCCAGGATGATTTTAAGGATGCTTAGAAAATGCTTGCTTCACCCTACAAGTATTGACCTTAAAGTTCAATGAAGAACTAAGGCTTCGTGTAATATTCCTAGCAGAAATTTTACAATGATAACAAAGAAATGCAAAAATAAATAACACAAAATTTCATAAATGCATACACATAAACCAGAAATTTCTCCAAATCTCCAAACTGGCCAAATTTTATTAATAATATTTGTTGTGGTACAAATGAGTTGGATAAATTGCACCTGGGCTTTCACAAGGAAAGCTACAAGCACCAGGTGATGAGTAAAAGAAATCCCAACGACTGTAATAACCAAATCCTCCAAAAACCTGCACTGCTGCTCCAAAACTACATTGTTGCCTGACTTCACCCCTTGATTTTCCCACTCTAGAGTGCCCATAAAACTATAGGAATTTGGGATTGGGATCCTTGCCCAAAACCCAGAAAAACCCAGAAAGGGTTTCCCTTGGTTCCAACCTTCAAAAATTGACCTTTCATAGCGTGGCCCTCGGACCTCCTCCAAATACGAATTTTGTTGTTGTGACTGATCCTGTCAATATATGCACTCCCAACTCCAACAATCCTCCTCAAATGACCCTCTAAACAATCTCCCAGCTCCCTAGCTCCAAAATCCCCGGGATAATGCTTCCCCAATAAATCTCACTCCAATGACTGCGCAGTCATGAAGGAGATGACACAGTCCTGCATGTGATGAAACGAGAGCTGCATATGGGATGGACCTCTTGTCTATAACTTCCCTCTCCACTCTTGAAAATGTTGAAAGGATGCTCCTGTAGCTTCTCTAGACAATTTCCCTACAACCTTGCTCTACAAATAACAAGTGAATTCTTCCTCTGCGCAGTGGTGGCTCTTGAACTGCGTGGTATGCTCTAGAAATGCGTACGACCTACAACTGATGCTTGTTCCTATCTCGGTGGTGAAGGAAAGCCTTCCTTGGGTGGCACTCAAAGTCCACTGAAGAAAGGTTGAGCTTCTCTCCTTGGGAAGCTCTTATGCTAAACAACAAAATGTTGGCTCAGCTAAACAGCAAAGGAAATTTGATTTTGAAATGGACAAAAGACCCCTATTGCTCCCTCATTCCTTCCTTTTATAATTTCTAGCCATGCTTTCCTTGTGGGTCCCTCCACCAATTCGATTTGCCTCAAGGAATTCGAATTCCTTCTTCCTCAAGTGTGTACTTCATGTGGGCCCCATATTCCACTAGAGCCACAATTTTTACCTTTTCCTCCTATGTCCTAATGTTGGAATTGCGCCCTTTCCCAAGACTCATCTCTAATGCTGAAAACCAAAGTTGGGGAATTACAGTACTCCCTGCCAAAAATTGCTTGTCCTCAAGCAATTCTTGAACAAGCATCTTCTCTAGCTATTGGTCCCCATTGTCACTGCAAAATATGCCAAGGTCCCAGATGTGCCACTGAATCATCCCCGACCTCTACATTATCCTGTCATAAAGGAATCCCACAATACCAAGATCCCAAGCCATATTGTCCAACATGAAGCTCCCTTTGCTCCACTCATTATCCTTGCCAGGTATAAGTACCAGAAGCCCTTCGCATATCATCAATGAGTAGGGAATCATGATAATGTGGCACTATGTACAACTCCTTATGGAGCTGCCCTACCAAGTAGTCCCTCTCATACACTCCAAGAGTAAACTTTTGAAGATACCACCAATCCCTACAGAGATAAATTTTCCCTCACATGAGCTTCTCCAGATATCATCTTGCTGACCGAGTTGCCATGCCAATGAAGTCACCCATGCCATCAATGACTTTCTAAAGCCCAATGGAAGATCTAAATGGTCTTTCCCTGTAATAACCATCTCATCCCTAAAGGTCATTGAGCAACAAAGTACTGTGATGCTTGGGTCCTCTGTTGGTCTCAGAAGGGTGCCACCATGTTGATGTTGTGCCACTTTGATTAGGACATGGTTCCCATCATGCGTAGGTTGTATCCTCCTCTCTTGGGACTTGATGGTGAAAATTCTGTCAAGGCCAAGCTTATCTTGCCTAGGAATCTCCAAGATTCCAATGCCTACCCATCCACTGCTGATCTTGGTCCTAAGCAACAATAGGGTAAATCTGCCTCGCCATACCACATCGTGAAGTCTGTGATCATGCCTCCAAAAGTGCACCCTGATACCACCTGGAGTCTAAACATCTGCTTGTAGACGAGGTCTGCCATTCGTTGCACCTCATGCCCATATAATGCCTCAGACTATCTCGCTGAAAGGTCATCATGCAACTCCCTCACAATAACCTCCCCAAGTGTGAGCCCAAGGGTGGAACATATGCTACCTCGACAGCACACCACACCATCCCTAAGCCTGTATATGGCGACCCGTGCTCCCTCCAAATGTCTCAACTAGAGAGTCTCCCTCCTGCCCATGACACACAGTGTCTCATCCAGCTGCCTAAGGTGAGCCTCCCATGTCATGTCGCCTATATTGAGAGTATCAAAGAGAAGCAACCAAACGCTCTGTAGCTGTAAGAAATGTTGGAGAGTGAAGAGTGGTTAGGTCCCCAAGGCTATGATCAAGAATCTGTCGGGATATTGAAGAGTAATCCTATGGATGTCCCTCTCTCCACCTCGAATATGCTAATAACCCAATTGAAGAGTTGTCTCTGTTGAACATGTCATCCCCTAATACTCAACAATGTTCTCATCCATCCAAGGTGAGCTGCTCCTAATGGTACATCTCATATTCCTGCCCATAAGTCTCCTTGGAGACAATGCTCCAAGAGCCCATAGTGCTGCACCAGATGCCACTGAATACCACCAAGTATCCTTGTACCCAATGTGATGTGAGCCACTCCTCCTACTCCACAGTGCAATCCAACACACAATGGCACACCACAATGCACCTCCATGTCCACCTGCCAACCACTGCTCAACGCTAGATGCTCCTACACATCCCTGGACGTCATGGCCTAAAGCTATGGCAGTGCGCTTTAGCTTACATCCGACTGACATCATCACGTCCACTATCACATCACTATATCCCCCGGTGAATGGATCTCCATAACCTCAGGTAAGTGGACCTCCCCTCCTGATCCTCCCTGAGAGATATAACATGTGGATCTCCCTAAGTACAATGACCAGTGTGCCCCATACATCCATGGAAAATCCTCCTCTCCATGCAAGGAACTATTTGGTGGCGTGTCGATACCACCTCCTCTGACAACCTCCTGCCAAGGTACACCGATCATCCTATGCCCCCACACATGGTCAACATGCCAATAAAACTCATAGAGTTTGCCCTGCTCCTCTGTCAGCTCAACTTGTCATGGGTGTTGTCCAAAACTTTGGTGAGAATATGAAAATGGGCACGATTCCAATCATTGGATCCACCATCTTGCTACAACCCTGATTGAACCAATCCATGGAGTGGTGGGGTGTCCAACCTGGGTCCCAATGGTGATCTAGCCCTCAAGCACCTCTAGAAAACCACAACTCCTGCTGAAGTATGCTCCCGACCATGGATGTATCCAAAAACCTAGTCAGCCTATTAGGTACCAACTCAATACCTAGTGCCACCCAACCCCGTGAGAGGGATCAAATGCAAGATTCCCCAAGTACG
Organism: Pinus taeda; assembly: GCA_000404065.3. Classification (NCBI taxonomy): domain Eukaryota; kingdom Viridiplantae; phylum Streptophyta; class Pinopsida; order Pinales; family Pinaceae; genus Pinus; species Pinus taeda. The sequence continues at coordinate 12,238 of APFE030166090.1, forward strand.
TAGCAAGTCCATCATGCGAGTGTTGCACCCTACGTAACTTATGTCGCCTCGTCTCACTAGCTCGGTCATCATATCCAACCTGTCTAGGTAACCCAACCAATCTCCCTTCAACGTGCTGAGGTAACCTAGCAATACTGTAGGCCACATCTACGTAAGCCTCAAGAGGGCTAGTGACTGGAAATACTATAGCTCTGTTGGTTGCCTAGGCATCTATCTGCTCCCCGTTGATGGTAGGTCCGACAAATGATTGCCCATCTTCCTTTACCATGGGCATAACAGGAGTCTCGAGTTGTCACTCCACAAGTAACTCATCGAGCATAACATCCTCATCTAGCTCACACTCCTCAAGGTGCTCTCCATGCTGCTATAGGTGGCTATCATTTGAGAACTCTATCATGACTCTGCGTACCTTTGTGCCTATCAGCACCTCACTAGTGGATGTGTCTCTGTGCACCTCCCTAATCTACTATGGGTTGCCATCACCTGAAAATTTGGACATGGTCCTAGACACCTCATCAATAGATACCTTAGCAACAGATGACACCTCATCAACGATGGAAAACACATCATCAGATGGCTCTATAGGTGTATGATCCACTCTCTTCGTCAAGGTGTCAATCGGTGCTATCAGAGAGGTCTCCAGTAATGGTGACTCATGTGCCATATTGGGTACATCAATGTGCCCCTCACCATCTTGCGTGTCCTCTTGCTCAACCTCCTCCTCGAGCTTCTGACATCTAAAGCTCGGTCTCCACCAGTAGAAATCCTTCATGGTCTCATCTTCTAACTGCCCACCTCTACATGATGGTCCAACCCCTGAACTATACTTCTCCTTCTCTTGTTCATCCAAGGAATGAGGCATGGTAGGATGGTCAGACTGACCATACATGTGGGTGTTGTACTGTTGGGATGCACGTGTATGTACTTGGATTCTATGTTGGTTATGTATCAGTCGTTGCACCCCGTCTAGAATCTATTGGTTCTGCCTCACCAATTGTTGGCTCTGCCTCATCAACTCCTCCATGATCTTGCTAGCCCCCCCCACAGCTAGCCAAGATCATGCTTTGATACCACTGTAATATTCCTAGTGGAAATTTTACCATGATAACAAAGACCTGCAAAAATAAATAACACAAAATTTTAGAAATGCATACACATAAACCGAAAATTTCTGCAAATCCCCAAATTGGCCAAATTTTATTAATATTATCAGTTGTGGTACAAATGAGTTGGAGAAAGTGCACCTTGGCTTTCACAAGGCAAGCTACAAGCACCAGGTGATGAGTACAAGAAAGCCTAATGGCCGCAATAACTAGTTCCTCCAGAAAACTGCACTAATGCTCTAAAACTATACTGTTTCCCAACTCCACCCCTTGATTTTCCCACTCTAGAGTGCTCATAAAATTCTAGGAACTTGGGATTGTGATTCTTGCTCAGAAAAATCCATAAAGGGTTTCCCTTGGTTCGAACCTTCAAAAATTGACCTTTCACAACTTGGCCCTCCCCCAAATATGAATTTTGTTGTTGTGACTGATCCTGTCAATCTTTGCACTCCCAACTCCAAAAATCCTCCTCAAATGGCCCTCTGAATGATCTCCTAGCTCCCCATCACCAAAATCCCCGGGATAATGTTACCCCAACAAATCTCACTCCAATGATTGCACAATCATGAAGGAGATGATGCAGTCCTGTGTGTGATGAAATGAGAGCTGCGTATGGGATGACCCTTTTGTTTGTAGCTTCCCTATACACTCTTGAAAATGGTGAAAGGATGCTCCTGTAGCTCTCTAGAAAATTTCGCTACAACCCTGCTCTACAAATAACCAGTGAATTATTCCTTTGCGCAGTGGTAGCTCCTGGACTATGTGTTATGCTCCAAAAATGCGTACGACCTGCAACTAATGCTTGTTCCTATCTTGGTGGTGAAGCAAAGGCTTCCTTGGGTGGCACTTGAAGTCCACCGAAGAAAGGTTGAGCTTCTCTCCTTGGGAAGCTCTTGTGCTAAACAACACAATGTTGGCTCAGCTAAAAAACTAAGGCAAATTCGATTTTCAAATAGACAAAAGATCCCTATTGCTCCCTCATTCCTTCCTTTTATAATTTCTAGCCATACTTTCCTTGTGGGTCCCTCCACCAATTCGATTTGCCTCAAGGATTTTGAATTCCTTCTTCCACGGGTGTGTACTTCATGTGGGGCCCATATTCCTCTAGAGCCTCAATTTTTACCTTTTCCTCCTAAGTCCCAATGCTGAAATTGCGTCCTCTCCCAAGACTCATATCTAATGCTGAAAATAAAAATTGGGGATATTACACTTCATTCTTCCAATGGAGTCGCCAATAATGATTTGTCAATGTGTCATATGGGGAACAAAACACACGTTTCATGTCCACGACAACAACGCGAAAATGTTACTGCTCAAGCTAACAGGGATCCTAGGAGGCACTTGCTAGGTCAAGAGCAACAATGAAGTTAAAGCCCAATGTCACCACAACTAAAGCTTCCTACTCTTTACAGATTTTCATTGATGGGAGGAGATTCGATATATAAAGAATCACTTATGATGGATAGATCAACTAAGATGGATGTGAAGTGATCTCAATGACCCTTTCATAGGAGAGATTCAATAGTGTGATTTGCTTTCCTTTTAAGCAAGGTACAAGGTTCTCTTGGATAGGGGAATAGGGATTTGAGGGCTTGGATTAGGGAATGTGACTTGCAATGGAGCTTCCAAAACCCTAAAATCCTTGTGGAACTTGGTTTGCCAAGTGGTTTTTGAAGAGTTGACTTTGATAAAATATGGGACCACATGGGACCAAGTGGACCCAGGTTAGGTCAAGAGGATAGGATTTAGCAACTGATGATATGCTTGACCTAATTAGGGAGGGGAAAGGGATCAAGGAATGAATTTTCAATGGAAGTGTTATGAAACCAACTCACAAAAAGATAGAAAATATAGATCAACGCCTTAGAATTCAGCCTCTTCGAGGGGGCAACCTCCTTTACATTACACAAATGAACAATTCATGGATGATACAAATGAAAAGACCTCCTTTCTATATATAGGAGTCTAAGGGGTCATAATATAATTAGAGTCTACATAACAATAATAATGTAAGGGCACAATAATAACAATAGTGGGCTTCTATCGGGCACAATAGTAACAATATGGGCACTACATGGGTACATCAATATAATAAGGGGGTTGTACTAATAACATTAAGGGGTTACACTAGTAGTATAGGGGCCTAGTAACCATTAATGGAACATTGGCCACTTTTTGACTAGTCAACTTTGACTTGGTCAACTACTCTCGAAATTCTGATAGTAAGTAAATTTATAAACATGTTTCATTTAAGAGATGTTGTGACATTTGCACTATAACTACAAAGGTTTTAAAAGATTATAAGGTCTTCTTGTTGAGTGAAAATCAAATTTATTCATATATTTGTCAACTGCATTACAAAATATAATAGATATAGTACACTACTCAATTTTATAGCATAATTTTTTGCGTGGGGAAGAATGTCAACAAACATTAGTTTGGGGGGAAATCAAGGGGTTGATGGGAGATGTTATTGCCCTTTTGTTGAATGCGGGGTCTTACATACCGTAAAAGTTTTAAGATAAATAATTAAGATACATTGTAGGAAAGATGGGCACATTGAAAGAAGACTAAAGAAATATCGTCCTTTCATAAGCTATATATTCATTATCTATTGTGTTTATATTAATTGTATTTGTAAACTTTTATATTTTTATAATATTTGTTCTGTAGACTAATTTTAATTTGCATGATTGTTTCTAATTATAAAGTTAAATTGGCTCCCTAGTTGATGTTTGAATTCCCCAAGTAATAGTAGAAATGTTGTACAAGCTTAGGAACATGGAGAAAATATTGAAGATCAAGCTAATGATATTATGGAAGAAGATGACAATAATAACATAGTTCAAGATGATGAGACAAATGAATTGACCCAAGGCTTGTTCGGTCAACTAGTCAATGGTGAGGATAAGGACAATGAAGATAATATTCTTGATGAAGATTTTCTAGAAAAGGTAGCTACACCACTTTATGAAGGCTCAAAAGAAAATCTTCTCTCTGTTAAATTATTGTTGGTGAACTTAAAGGCTTTGAATGGTTTTTCAAACACTTGTATGACACAAATCCTAAGGTATGTAATATGTTTCATCACATATTATACATAAAGGTTGTTTTTTTTTTCCTTTTTTGTGTTAATTAATGTGTAAAATATGAATGGTATATTTACGATTAATATTATTTACACTAACTAGTGATTTTTTATGTTGTAGATTGTTAGGTGAAATTGTGTTACCATTGTCAAATATTTTTCACACTTGTCATTGTTCAAGTGTGAAAGCATAACACAATTTATGGGTTACCATGCATGAAGAGAAGTGGAGATGGTGTTCTTCGAATGCTTGCAAATGGTTATGCATTTAGGGAAATTGAGGAAAAATAGTCACATTTTAAGAATGAACCTCATAATGTTAGTATCTCATTAGCAGATGATGGTGTTAATCCGTTTGGAGAGCTCATATTTACTTACTTAAAGTGGCTAGTTTTTTTTATCAACAATAACCTTCATCCTTGGATGTCAATAAAGAGGGAGAACATAATGTTGACAATGATTGTTCCCTGTATTTGTTTACACTAATTTTTCAAATGTAACATTTTCATTTTTCTTTTTTGTTGCATAATAAATTAATTTTTTTATTTAATTTATATACATACATATCATGGTATTAATAATGTGTAATTTCAAACAATTACTAGGTAAGTACCAAGTTAAAGATATGAATGTATATATCAAGCCTCTTATCGATGGGTTACTAATGTTATAGGCTGACATCACTATGCATGACACCTGCAAACCAATACGACAAAGGTAATTTCAATTCCATGGAATACTTGTATGGACAATTCATGATGCCCCAAGGCTAACACATTTTTGTGGTATCTAACGTTCTGATAGTTCACTTTAAAACTATATAATTATTTGAGATATCATGCATGTTTCTTAAATAATCCCTTTGTATAATTAATATTAATCCATCTCTTAATGAAAGTATTCAAAGAAAGGGTAAATTTGAATGTCTAGTTTGTGGTCCTAAGATGAAATCTTGTGGTTCAAAAAGTTTAGGAATTGAGGTGATTGATGAGTGTAGGAACTTCCTCTCTAAGAACCATAGGTATCACACTACTAAAAAAACATATTTTCAATGGGAAAGAAGAGACTAGATTAAAACCACAAAGAATGACACCTCACCTATGGAAGTTGGAATATAAGAGAAATCGTCAAGGTATGAAATTTGTTTATGTATCATATATGTAATGTTTTGAATTTTTATTTTTATATAATTAAATTATTGTATTTTATAATTATTTTGTGATTTCGTCTATGCTTCACCATAAAGTTTGTGAAGGTATTAATAATGGGCTTCCACAAGGAATGAAAAGTTATCCCACAACAATTCATGAGGTTGCCCTAGTATGAGGACCAAAGAATAGTTCATTTGATTGATACAATGCATATCAGAAAGAATGTGACAGAAACGTTATGGCGAGTCATAGATGCTGGAAGGGATAAAGAAAGAATTATCAAAATTTGTAGTGACATTCAGGAAGCCAATCATGTAATGCAAAGTGCATTCCGATCAAATAGCGATGGACACCGAAATAATCTTCCATGGTTATTGAAAGATTTCATTCGAAGAATTAAATTTCCCACAGGTTTTTCTCCAAGCATAAAAAAAAAAAATATCTTAACAAAGAAAGGTGAATTTGGTGGGGGTAAAAATGCATGATTGGCATATCTTCATTAAGGTAATTATTTTGTTATATATATTTTAGTTTTGCTATAAATCTTCATATTTTTTTTTTTGTCTACTTTGGATTAAACAAATAACAATTTATTTTTATTGTTACAGTATGTTCTACCGCTATCTCTAAGATGACTTTGAGAACGATGTCAAACAAATTATATATGACCTTGGGAAATACACGAGGAGGCAAGTAGTGATTTATATGCAAAGTGTTTTTTCAATTTGTTGTTCAACTTAATGACATGTGCTTTACTTCTAATGTAATATATTATGTTTTGTTGAAACATGTTATTTACTTGTATCATCTATAGATGGTTTTCATTGAAATAAATCCATAGAGGAGATATAAAGTATTGGAAGAGAGAAGTTACTTGGATAATGTGTGAAATGCAAAAGTATCTACCTCCGACATTTTTCAATGCACAAGAAAATGATCACATACACTAAGTTGAGGAGATTAAATTTTCATTTTCATTTATGTCATCTTATTTATTTTTTATTATTTGATCAATTATTAATATTAACCATGGTAACTAATATTTATTAGTGAATTTTAATTTTCCGATAAAGTTGGTCAAGAGTGGGATGCACTACATATGTACATTATAAACAATATTGACTGGATGAAGGTATGGATTGCAAGATGTATACAACGTGATGGTAGGTTATCATGGGAAGGGTTGTCTGCATTGGTTATAGAAGCTCATCGTAAAGGATATATTGATCGCATGGAAATGGAAATTGATTTAGTAAATGATTTGAAAGATAAACTAGCAAGCATGCATTTTCACCCTATAATATTTTATTAAGTTATTTTATAAATTATTAATGTGAACGCATTTTTTTTCTTTAAGATACTTTCTGATTTATATAAATATGTTTATTAATTGATAATGTCTTTCGTAAATTGTTTGGAATATTGTAGTTGAAACACCACAAGGCTATGTGGTACAATGGTCATAAATTTCATATCAAAAAATACAGGAGGAAGGCCAATAGAGTATAATGTAGCAAGAAGATGAAATATGATGTAGAGGAGTAGTTAATTCCATGTCAAACGAAGACATCTAAGAAGTTTAAGAAGATGTTAATTGAGACAATGTTATAGATGAAGATGGTATCAACAATGTACTGTCAAATGAAGAACTTGAAGAAGTTCAACGAAACATAGGATACAATGATCCTAATGATGATAACAATGATTATATGATTGGAAATGATGACATTGATGATGACGCTAATATCACCAAAAACCATTACACAGTTCTCTTCCGGAAATCTCTAACAGTATGACCAATCCTTTCAACAGGATCAATTCTTAACCAAATGATATAGATGTTGACTTGGATGAAGAATAAGATCAATGATATCAAAATTTTGAAATGTACGAAGTATGTTTTTAAATGTTTTTGGTTGATTTTTGCTCTTTCATTTGCCTTAAGTTTTTGTTTTCTTAGTAATTTGTAGCTATGCTTGAAGTCTTAATTTATTCTTTTAAATATTTTATAATAGAATTGTTGTTGGGTGGGGGGGGGGGGGGGGGGGGGGGGGGGGGGTGGTGGGGGCATATGAACTTCTACCTCAACGTGGTTGCCTTGTTTAGTAGATAATATATTGTTCTTGAAACCAAGAGAAATTCATTGAGGTATGTATTTAGCCTCGTCGAGGGTTAGGCGCTCAATTAGTTGAGTATCCATCATCAAAGCACATTAATTTTTTATTGAGAGGTCACTGGTTCAATTCTCATTAACAACCAGTGGAAATTACACTTTAATTAATTAAGCCTGCATAAAGTTGGGGGTTGTGAATGGGGCCAACATTGAAATTTTTTCATTTTGTGCTTGTATGAACTAAAATTTGACATGGTTATAGTAGATGCATGTGTTGATGGTATGGTATGGTTCTGAGAGTCAAATATGACTCACATAAATAATTCGAAAAAATTACAACGTAAATCTTGAGGAGAGGAAATTATTAATTATCTTTTATTGTCCTTTTCATTCTAGCCCCATCAATGGTTAGGCACTCAGTTGGTCGAGTACTCATCATTAAATCACCTTAATTTGCTATTGAGAGGTCACATGTTCAATTTTCTTGATGCTCTCCTTCATTGTAACAACCCCAGGTTATATTTCCATGTAAAAAGGCAAAAATCAACCAATGTTATGGGACATGTATTCGAAGTTGAATGGAGGGGGAAAACATCACATTTGGGGTCACTTGTGGTTATTAATGGCTATGGAAGTTAACATTGCCATTGGAATAAGGAAAATGGCAATAAATTGCAATTAATTCAAGAAATAAAGGAAGTAGGAGAAAAGGAAGATGAAGAGACAAGAATATGCATGCAATGGAAATTGAAGAGAAAATAAAGGAAAATGAAAGAAAAGAGGAAAGGGAATGGAAGAGACACTAGACATCAATGATTAAAAGGTACCAGAGAATTTCCTAAAGCTTCATTCAATAACTTCACCACCTTTTCCACCACCTTTTTAACCCATTTTTAGTTACCCATAAGGTATGAAATATGAATGGAACTCCTTACCAATTTTAAACAGACAACAACCACTCACATATCTAATCATATTCATGAGTGGCGACGTCATTGTCGAATGGTAAAGACATATGTTCCTGATCAGCTGCTAGCTGAATGGTTTATTAATTCATTGTTACCTTCTATTACAGAAGGTGTGGCAAAGGGAGGAGTTGTCACTGAAGAGCAAGTTATTGCTCATGCACAATATCTAGACTTGATCTATACTTAGTCTGGCACACTCTATGACAAAATTCCTGATGCTCCTAGACCATAATTTTTTGTTCCTCCTCCTCCTAAATCAAACAGGGACTCTCATGCTGGCAATGGCGTGATTGGCACCTCAAGTACGCAAACTGCAAAGGCCCCATCTGGTAAAGACCTTGTAGTTTCCAGTAAAAAAGCAAATGACAAACTTCCTGCCTCGAAGGTTAATGCCATGTCGACCGACAAAGGCAAAGAACTGAAGCAACCAGGGGGCAAGAGGAAAGGGAAAAACAAAAAGAAGAAATAGGAAGATTTGACTCCTAAAAAATATTCTAGAAACCCTGCTGGGAAACAAAAACCTCATTATCCATGTTTAATATGTAATGACGAGCATTTCACGAGAGATTGTCCACATCGAGCTGAGGTTGCGAAATTTTTAAAGACTTCAAATACCTCAGCGGTATTGACTGATCTGTTTCCAAACCCAGAAATCAATCTAGTTGTTATCGATAATGCTTCCCCATCCCAAGTGCTTATGTTGTCCATTTCGAAGCATCAAAATGATGCTTTGATATCGATAAGGAATAAAGATGATGGGAATCCACGAATGTTGAACAACAAGGCTACAGATCAACCTAGTAGTTCGACAACAACTTCGACCGAAGTTGTGCCACCCATCATTCTTGAACTAACAATAAAGCCACCTAAGGGAGTAGTACATAAATCGACATTTAATCCTCGTGCTTGAGCAACACAAAATTATAATATAGTAGAGAATCTAGCCCAATCACCGTCCACTATGTCGACACTTGAAGTACTGCAAAGTTACCCCTCCCAAAAGCAGGCTCTGTTATCAGCAATAGGTGGGATTGACCCAATGGATTCCAATCTTGTGGGCTTTAATCATAAAGGATACGAACCTTAGTTACAGGATCAACTCACTTTCCTCATACAGGTAAAAGCCCTCAACAAAACTATTCATCGAACAATCATTGATGAGGGGGCATCTACCTGCATTATGTCAATGAGTTGCTGGAAAAATTTAGGCTCACCACCCTTATCAAGATCATCAACGACATTAAAAGCATTCGATGGATGAACATACACCCCGTACGGGATTTTAAGTAACTTACAAGTTGAACTGGGGGGCAACACAGTAGAAATTAATGTCGAACTTATTGATGGAAACCTCGATTACAATATCCTACTGGGAAGACCCTGGATTTAGGCTATGGTTGCTGTTGTGTCAACATATTTTAGAAAGATTGCATTTCCCTTCCAAGGTGGAATTACAATCATTGACCAACTAACCTTTTTCCCCAACAGTTGACAAGCTACTGGAAGCATTCCATTGATCCATGGATGTTCTCAATCGCTTCAAAATGTTGGAGTTGTCTCCTAAAAGACCCTTCCTTAATGGGTACTTTTTCCCTCCTGCCTCCAAGTAATATTAAGAAGAACTCTGACCATTTTGATACTATGGGTCACCGAGGATGGTTCTTATCTTGTGTCGACCTCGTTACAAAATGAAACAAGGGTTATGAGGATAGTTCTTTTACTATGTCAAACTCATTAAAAAAATGAAACAACTCTATTTCCAAGTCGAGTCTTTCGAAGATCTTGAAGGTAAACCTTCATTCCAACCACTGTGTTGAATGCAACGAAGCTTGGGGGACATGCACCTCGATTTGCGTCATTATGTTGGGTGCATGCAAATTTATAACAAGCATAGTTTTTCGTTTTAAGCTTGTGTAAACATGAAACCGAAGCTGAGCATAGTTTCTTCTAATTCAAGCTCATTAAAAAATGAATCCACCCTCCGTAAATAACCTTTGTGATTGCCATTCTATCTGCCTTTGGAACCTTGATTATGTTCTTTCCATCACCTCCATCCATTTGGCCAATCATATGCTTTGTTATGAAACCAACTCAAGAAAAAGATAGAAAAGATAGATCAATGCCTTAAAATTCAGCCTCTTCGAGGGGGCAACCTCCTTTAAATTACATAAATGAACAATTCTTGGATGTTACAAATGACGAAACCTCCTTTCTATATATAGGAGTCTAAGGAGTCACAATTTTGCAGAATAGGTCTAGAACTATAAGACAAGGGAAACATGACCTTTGGTAGATTGGGTTGAAGGGACAACTTCCAGGCAAAGCTAAATGGTACACCAGAGAGATGGTGGAGGAAAACTTTCCTCACCTCATTCAATAAAATATTTTGGGGATCAAAATCCTCCCAAAATGGGGAGGTGTGATCTAAATTGGATCATTATATTGCTTTTCATCCATCTCGATGCATTTGGATTAGAAAATGTGGAGGAATCAACTCATGGGATTGTTTTTACTGGTAGGTTCCAGGTTTGGTGAAACGGGGTCTAAAACCTTTTGAGAGCATTTTGAGGCATCAAACGAATTTTTTTTGGGGGTAAAACTTTACTTCTTAAAGTTAGCACATTTTCTTTCTATTCTACATATATACCTTTCCAACAACATAAGAAATGCATCAATTGGAGTCCGTATGCAAATGTTATGCCACTTAGAAGTTGACCTCCCTGTTTTCACACCTATAGTTCAGAAGGATATCGTGTTAGCCCCTATTATTTATGGAAAAGGGACTAGCCACATGTTTTTGATGTAAAAGACTCTAGAAGAGTCTATTTTTTGACTCTAGTTAAGAGTTTATGTAGTCAAAATTAACCACTAGTAGGATATTGAGATGTATTATAACCGGGCCACTAGGAGGAAGAGGCATTCCATTCTTTTGATAGAATTTTGTTCCATATATGAAAAAATATATCCAAGAGAGATAGGAGGTAGAGCACAAAGAGAGGATGTGTGCACTGTAGCAGCACACTGGCCATAGGCATTACTTCTTTGTACTCGCAGCCATATTTTCAAATAGAGAAAGAGAGCAAAGTGTCCTCACCTTCCAGCTGAGTTTTCTCCCGAAATGGTTTCCCATAGAGCATATCTTGTGTCTTGTGTGTCTCTGTGTGTGTGATTTTTTTTCTACTTTTTTGTATAATTTCCTTTCGCATCATGCACTAATTACAACTAAATCCACAAATCTTAAAGTTTAATAAACTGTGATAGTGTAGAATTTTTAGAGTTTTAATATAATATTATTAGATCTATTGTGATGAATTTCCCAGTGGAATATCCATGCTAGTTTATGGATCATTGCTTTGGGCCACTAGTTTCTATGCCTATATCTCAAAAATAGATCCCAAAAATTCCTCATGCTCAAAATCAAGTTCCCCCTTAAAATTGGAGTTCTATGAAGCTTGATACTTTAATCCTTTGCTGCAATAAGCTATTATTTTATGGTTTTGATCTCTAGAGAAGTTAGGAAGTTGTAGCTTCCTCATTAACTATGACATCTCTACTAAATTTCCCTTGGTTGGTGTTAACAATAACCAATATATAGGATTTATAACTATTTTTGTACCTCATGATCATTAATTTCTTGCTCTTGGTATCTAACTTGGTTCTAAATTTGGCATAAGTAGTAGTACCACAAACCTTAACATAAATGCCTATGGGATTCCTCCCAGACCATGCTTCCTTTGGGATCTTTTTCTTCACCATTATCATTAAATTCATTTAGTAGGTATACTATTATGAATACTGCCTCAAAGCAAAGTATGTTCGGAAGGCACTTATTCTCCAACATACCTTGAGCCATCTATATGAGAATATGTTTCTATATCTCAACCACTTCATTCTATTGTGGAGTGTAAGGTGTGGTAAACTGTTTTTTTAATCCCATAATTACTACAAAATTTATGATTTTTTTTGTAATATAATTCACTACCATTGCTAGACTTAAAATTGGTAATGTGAAACCTCAATTATTTTTCTACTAGTGCTTTAAACTTTTGAAATTCATTAAACAATATAGATTTAAATTTTAGGAAATATAATCACATTTTCCTATTGTTTTCATAAATGAATTGCAACTGATTCTTTGTTCATTAGCTCATTAACATTTATATGAATTACCTAAAGGACTCTTTATAATATCTAAGCTTGTCCTTAATTGAATGATGTTTGGTGCTACTTATGTAGCTTACATGCTTGACATACACCTTCAATCTATTGTTGGATATTAAGTACATCTACCAAATTCTCTCAAGAAAATTGAGAGGTGTGGGTTAAGTTAAGATGCACATATTGTTGATGCCAAAACTACCTTAATGTCCAATGCACTCTTGTTTTTAATTTCCTAATATCAAATAGTTTGAAGAGTCCATGATTTTGAAATTTTGGGTAGCTTCAGGATGAATTTCTCCAAAGGGAAACCCAATTACCCCAAGGAAAACTCATCTTGCCCCAAGGAGAATTCAAATTGGTTAAAAAGAAATATTATTATTAACTAATTTGGAAAATCAATTTGGGGTAAGAACTCATTAAGTCACATGAAAAATATATTTTAAAATGATTGAATTTGAATTTCCCTCCATTTATAAGTCGACCTCTAAAATCATATGTTGAACTACCCCCAAAGGTCATGTCGTTTTGCTCGTAGAATCAACTATAAAAAGGGCTCCTATCCTCAAACATTTAATGCAACAAATTCATATGTCCTTGAGCTTGCTCTCACTCTATACTTTGTGGCAGGCTCAAATCTCCCTATTCTATGTGGCAAGCTCAGAACCCTCTATTCTTTGTGGCATGACATCAACAGTGGATTGGATATCTCTATTCTTTGTGGCACAAAATCAACAGTGGCTTAGTTCTCTCTACTATCTGTGGCATGAAACCAATAGTGGCTCAGATCTCCCTATTCTTTGTGGCATAAAATCAATAACAGCTTGAGTGTCCCTATTTTCTATGGAACAAAATTAACAGTGGCTCGAAATATGTCTTAGTAGAATTATTCTCTGGTGTATATTATTCCATGATGGTTGCTCTCATTCAAATGGATATATTATATGCATATGTGGCTCAATATTATGGTATCACTTGATTATACTCATCTTGTTACTTGTTTTTTTATCAAATCATGCAATGGCTCATATCATACTTTTAATTCTCACGCTTATAACAAGTGGGTCGTATCATACTTTTGTGGTTCTTATAGTTATTACATAGGATCACATTATCTATGATGGCTTGCTCTTATCTATGATTAGTTATTACTATGGTTTGCATTTACAGTATGGCCCGTATCACTTATAGTGTTTCACACTTGTTAACTGCTATGTGACTTAGAAAAATAACTATGATTTACATAACAATAAATTGGATCTATATAACAATGTCTTGAGGACATGTATCATATTCATATGATATTGATTTTGTATTGTAGTGACCCTATTTTATGATTGTAATCTTGTAGTATGGTAGTAATCCTATATGGTTATGATCTTGTATGGTAATTCCCTTGTATGACAGTGAATGTTGAGAGGGTAGTGACCTAATTTTCACTTGGATTCATGACAATAAACCTAATATAACAACGATCCTAAACATATGGTAGTAAACTTATGGTAGTAAACTTGACATGTCACAGTGATCTATATGTATGGAAGTGACCTTGATCCTTATGTATATGAAAATGACTTAATAATGATAGTAAGCTTATTATGTACTTTAATGATCTATATGATAGTGTTGTGTAAGATAACTGTGTGATAGTGATTTAAATGATAGTATTGAACTCTATGAAAATGACCTTGCTCCATGATGATAATGACCTTGCTATTATGATATATGATCACAATGGGACATATGATGACAGTGACCATGCTCTTATGATACATGACAACAATGATGACACTTGACAATGATGATTTTACTTGATAGTGAAGACTCCTTATATTTATGAGACTTATAGTGACATGGATGATGCTAATTGAGATAGTGATATAATAACAACTCTCTTGGAATTGTTTGATTATCGAAGGTCAGATTGTTTAGTTCACATATGAAGTTTTGAACTAACTTGGGTTGGCCCTAGGAGGCCTGATGTGATTGTAGATTCTCATTCTTATTATACTTTGTATCTCAGCTCAACATTTGATGAAAATATAATAGAAGATAAATATGGTTGGGTTTTCCCCCTTGTGGGGTTTCTCCCTATTATTTGACCTAAATCCTAATGTCTTTATTGTGTATGCTTTTCTTTTGTTTTTCTTTACTGTTCCACTGCATTTTTTATTTTTGTTGTTCTCCCTACATAATTTCTAGTGATGATATGATGTTATGGGGTGTGTTAGCACTTGGAATTCACCTAGGCTGAGATAGACAAACTCTCAAGGCTACATCAAACCATTTCACCTCGTAGCTAGCCCTACGAGGTATGAGAAGGCTCTCTCGGGTCAGATTCGGTAGATCTTCAATATGATAAGCTGACCAATTAGGATCAAAGATATTAGGCTAGTAAATTGATAAGGGGGGTTGATTTAAAGATTTTTGGGTTTTTGGTAGCAAGTGGAGGGAGTGCAATTCAGGGTGCGGGGATTGAGCACAGTTTTTTGCAGGGGAATCTTTGGGGCAAGGTAGGAGTGAGCGCTGATGCCTTAATCTAAGATGGATGATCAGGGATGATAGAGAAGGAGCTAAAGAGGGCAAACAACCATTTGAATCCTCTCTAGACAGTAGAAAACATAAATTTTGAACAAACTAAAAAGCTGAGCATGTCAAAGCATGAATTCAAACTTTACCAATTCATCTGTCCAAATAGAAGCAAAAGAGAGATGTGGAATACATAAACAGACTTACAAGAACATGTAGAGAACACACCATCAACACAACAATCCACAATGATGTCTGCAAAACCCTGGCCTTCCTTTCTTTAAATTGCAGAGATAGATGTACAATATACAATAAAGCTTTCTCCCACAAGAGTCC
>APFE030166098.1:0-36941 GCA_000404065.3 Pinus taeda
AAAAAACTCAGAGCTGATGCCAAATAGAACTACTTTTCATTATCCAAAAATAATCATCACAAGAAAGTTATACAGCAGCAACTACAAGAAAACGAGTTGAGAAAATGACAACACTCTAGTGCAAAAATACAACAGTTCCCAAAAGTAAACTATGAAGGCTGAGGCCTTTTTATTTATACACTACGAGGGGCCTAGCAGCGCTCCTAAATTCAAGGGACTCGGCTGTTCCAACTGCAGTAAATAGTCACTCTTCCCAAAGCTCCTTGGCTGCCTTTATGATTCATTTTGGTGGCCTGTTGAGCTCGGAGTTAAGGGTGGAGGTTTCGGGGAAGGCCATTTAATGCCAGAGACAACCCCCCTACGAATCCTTACCTCAAGCTTGGCTGTCACCTGTCCCATGAATGCTTGGTTTTGCTCATAAACTTGTCCAAAAAACCTGAAATAAACATGTATTAGCCTCCCTAGTAGAGTGACCACCCTTATTTGTTCAAACAACATAAACATACTAAAAAAACATGCATAATCTATGAAAAATGGAGGATTGAACAAGGATAATTAGGCAAAATGAGCCTAATAAGTTACCCAATTCGAGGCTCATCATCACCCCCTACTAAATGGGTTGCTCATCCTCTGAGCAACTAGTCCAACTCATCATCCTGGATAGCCTTGACCGCCTCCCTCACATCCCAGGCCTCTGAAGTGATATCCTCTTCACAGTCATGAAATCCTGCTTTGCTTTCCACTTCTTCCCACTGATTTTGTTGCTCCTCTTCTCTGACTCCCTCTAACAACCCCAAAAGAAATGGAGGACTGAATTTGAGGCCGATCCAGCCGGCCTAAAGATTCTGCATGGACTGTTTGTAGAGAGGCACTCTTGCCAAGGCCTCCCTCATCCTTGTGTGGATGTGGTATTCTCTAATCTTTAGGCTGTGGGACATTGAATTCCACCTTCGGGAGCAAGCATGAACACAATTATCCCCTAGTAGTGTCTCCATGTCCTCAAAATGGGCTATGGTATGGGCTTTTCGTCCCATGTAATCTGGTAGGGCCTGAGGGTCATTGGCCAAGTAGTGGTGGGCAGATATCAATGCTAAAGGATCCTCCGATTCTGCTCTAATCAATAGTGGCTCATGTAGCTCTCTGTTCATAATGTTTTGGACCTCTGTTGCTCTCTTCTCTTCATGATTTAGCCAAAGAGGCCATGTCCATAAGTTGTACGTCCCCTACTGCAGCGTTAGGGTCCCACGAGTTCATGTTTGGAAGGGCCAAGTTGTGTAGGTAAAACTCTGATAGCTTGGCCTTGTCTTCGGATGAGCTGCTGTCACATAGAGCCATGAATTGAGAGTAATTTTGAAATGGAATGATACCTCTCTATGCCAAAGTGTTGATCTAAAACTGCAACCGCTGATCCTTGAGGTATAGGGTGTAGTATTTGGTTGGCTTCCTACACTACAGAGCTTCCATCGCCCAACTGGCCATGTAGGCCAGTTGGGCCTCCTTTTCTTGTACCTGATGTTTCAAAGACTGTTTCTCCAGGCATGCTTGCAATTCTTTTTCCTGTAGCAGTCGATTCAGTGTCTCAATTTCAGCCTGCATCCCTTCCCTTCTCTGTTGTTCATTAGGTGTTTCATTGGCTGTTGCGGCCTCATCCTGTTGTTGTTGTCTTCCCAAGGTGTGGGGCCTATCTTCCATAAGGTTTCCTTGTAACTGTAGTTGTTGTTTGAGCAGCTCATTTTCTTCCTGGAGCTTGGCCCGCTGGCCACTTTCTACATGTCATACCAAATCCAACTCTTTCCTTGCCTCTTTGAGTTGTTCCTCTAAGGGACCTATATCTGCCACACCCTTGGACTTGGTGATTTTCATCCATGTGTGGGTCCTCACTCTCTCTTCCTCCAGTGCAAAGAAGAGTGGCACTGCAAATTATTGGGGAATTATCCTTCCCGCCTCTAGCAAGTTGTAGTAAGAGCCCAGGTTGGGATGGGGGCTTGGTTCCTCTATTTTCTCAGTCTTTTCCTCCTCCTGGGATGATGTAGCTTCCTTCTCTTCCAACTCTTCAGTCTCCTTTAGCCTAGCCAATGTATCCTGTAGAATTGTCTCAACATCCTGTAGAGAGGCCTTTGTGTCCAACATTTTCATTCTTTCTCTCCAGGTGGATGTCTTCAGGCTCCCCTATTCATAAGTGATGGATGCCTTGGAGGGAGACCTATCTTTTTGTGTAGCTGGGGTGTCTACAATCATGATTGGTTCTCTTGACGTTGGCTGGGGTCTGCTAGTGTTTATCCTCATGCTCCTTCTAGCCTTAAAATACATAGAATGCTCCCTTTTTCTCTTCCCTTTTTTCTTTGGGGTTGTGCTTAAGGCAGCCAACACTATTGTTGCCTCCCTGGCCAAGATCCTGGGTGATTTATCCTTTTTCTTCTCTGCCTCCATACTTCCTGTACAAATTCCTGTGCTGACTGTTTTCTGGCTTCCTATAGAAACGGTTTTCTAGCTTCCTGTAGAAATGGTTTTCACTCTTTTGGCCTGCTTGGCTAGGGGTGCCTTCTCTTTCAATTTTGCTGTGGTTGCCTTGGGTGTGCCCTCACTTGCTTGGACTTTTTCGGTCCTCTTTGCCCTGATTTGCAATCGTTTCTCCCTTGGTGTTTGTGCCTTTATTCCATCCACAATTTTGGGCTCGGCATCTTGGCCTTTCTCTTGTGTCCCTTCTTGTTCTTTCTATGGTGGTCTGTCATGGGTTCCCTTACCCTTAGCTTTCTTTTGTACTTCAAGGTGTTTCCCTTCTTCACTATTGGATGAGGTGAGTTCCTCAGCTAGAATTCTTATATCATCATCTTTGGACATATTGTAGAAAATTTCCCAGGAGAGGAGGACAGTGTAGGTATGGAGGCCATCCTCTACTAGAAGCTTGATGAGCCCATGATGGGCTAGCTGATCTGGTGTCCCTTCCTTCAGTTTTGTGCCACATTCAATAAATTATTGTAAGATAAAATAGGGGATGCTTAACTTTTACTCTGGGGGTAGATCCAACCCATGTCTTAGTTCTTTTAGCAACTGGAAATGATAGCCATAAACAATACTGAACCGCCCCTCACAGGTGATGTATTTCATAATCTGGAGACTGGCTTCACTCCACAGAGGATGTAAACTAGCCCTCCTTACCCCATTCTTATCTTCTACAAACTATTCCTCAGGGAGGAAAGAATTCTTTCTTTGCTTTTTGGCGTAGTCCTCTCTCCTCTTTGCTCCAGGGTATCCCCAATGGCAGGTCAGTGACTCGACTAATGAATTCGGGGGTTAGCTTTAAGGTCAACCCTTTGAAATTCACAGTGGCTAGTGTCTTTGATTTAGGTTGCAGATACAACAAGAATTCTTCCATTATTGCATCATCGTGTCCCTGAATTTTGTCACAAAATGCCATCGAGTTGGCATGGGTGAAGAGGTCCACTACTGCGGGGTGTTCACACAAATTTTTTGGAATCCACGGGTTCCTTCCTGATAAACCCTCCTGGCATTGTGAGAGTACTATGTTTTGGCTTGTGCTTTGATCAGAAAGGGGTATTCTGTTTATGGTTTCCTCCCCTGAACTTTGAAGAAAGTATCCCTCAAGTGTTTATATTTCACTTTGCACTAATTCCCTGGTTATACTAATTTTGGCCCAAAACTCGACTGTCAAAAGGGAATTAGACTCCCACAGATAGAGTGCAGAGGTTAATTTTCGTCCCCAGCATGCATTCAACCACATAAAAGTCACATTGTTCATGCACAGGTTAGTCCTCACAGCGGTTTATCGTTTCTATAGGAGGAATTTCTTAACAGGAACCGTGGAGGAGAATTTGATGGAGAACCAACTGAAAAATTCCATGTATCACACAGGCAAACTACTGTTCTTGACCCACAGGCAGACTTGCTTTTAATTCTCCTACTCCAAACAGTTTATTTCACCAACTTTCGAAATATCATGCATGGGAATGGTGTTTTCGAGCCTACCTCTCTTCGAAACTCCAATTTTGACGCAGGTAGTCCAGGTCTTTCTGCTCTGGGAGGCTATGCCGTGTTTCCTGTAGAGCTCCTTCCTATAGAGAGCTTTACCGGGTACTGGAGGACGTCACAGTGCTTCTGAACAAGCCTGGAACATAGGAGGATTTTGAAACGTGCTGAGAAGCTCGGGCTAACAAACTGCAGAGGAGGACGCGTACTTTGCTCAAAACGGTTGCAAGTGTAAATGACAGTGGTTCATCGTGAGTTCTTGGCCGAGCAATTTCAAATTACGGAGCAATTCCTAGTGAGGGGGTGAGGTGTCCAGGCCAATCTGTTAGCCAATGTCACGGCCATTATTCTCCTGCGTGTCTCTGGCCGCCATTACTTCCCCTCTACCATTAACTGCCACCACCATTGTTAGTCCACTGATTTCCCGACTGGACACTTCCCACATGTCGGCTGGACATCTCTTTGGCATAACCGAGCTCATTCAGATCCCACGAGGTCATTCGACTGACTGTGGGTGGCCAGTTGACTGGCCACCGAATTCGTTCAATCCGCACCATTTCACAGACATGCAGTATTCAGAGTATAGTCTATGCAATTTGATGAATAAGGTTAGACACTTATCTGTGTGGCCGTGGACATGTTCTTCAGGCTTCGAGACATGGAATGATGGCTTTGCTCACTATTGCTTCATGCACATGCGCTGTAACTCCTTCTTTCATTGGATTATGTTGTATGCACAGCTTCGGGACCCGATCCTCTAGCCGTAAACGCTGCATGCACAGACTTTGTCTGATTTCAGCTATTGAGGAGGTGTTCACGTTCGATCAGAGCTTGTTACATGTTCCCCGTGTCGATTTCAGCAACTATTGACTCCATAGTATGTACTCCAGACAGATCAACTACTACAAGATTCCTGTAGGACATCCTATAGCTGCTTCTCCTCCTGGGATGCAGGCTTAACAAGCAGGGCTACATTCACTGATGAAGAGTCTAAGTGGAGCTTGAACGGGTAGAGTGTGCGAGCCTTTGTTGCTTGATTTTTTTACTTGAAATTTTCCTCTTTTTCTTTGCTGTCAACCTAAAGAAAACAGGGTTTATGAAATGACTGTGCAAGAACACATGACCAGGTGGGTGATAGAGGTGACAAGAGATGGAATAGGGTGCCACATGGTGTTGGATTGGATAGAGGTGTGGCCTCAGGTCTAACAAACTGATCCCAACCATCAGATTCCCTCTAAAACTTGAATTTGAATCGTCTAAAAGTTCTAAAGGATGTTTCCTATAGAAATTCAGGACTTCCTGTAGAAAATCCTATAGCTTCCTGTAGAAAAGACTGTAGCTTCCTGTAGAAAGCCCAGAACTTCCTGTAGAAGGCCCAATCTCAACCCGAATGTGACCAAATCCTAGGAGAGGTGAGTGGCCATGGAGGGGGTGTCTGAAGGGGTGTCCTTGAGCCTGGTACAGACCCCTGTCCTCATTTTGCGTGCCCTCTTCTCTTGCAATGTAGGATGTCCTGCAACCTGCAATTACTTCACAGAGAATAGTTCTATTTTCTTTTGTTTTTTTTTCTTCCTTTTTTTGTTTTTTTTTGTTTTTTTAATGAGACAATGAGGGCGCCTCAAAGAGTTTTTCACCCTCACTGTCTGCCCTGGGTGCCTCAAAGAGGTTTTCACCTAAGGATATTTTTATTCCACATTTTTTTATTTCTCTAGGGACAACTGGGGCGCCTCCATGAGGTTTTCACCCTCACTGTCTGCCCTGGGCGCCTCAGAAAGATTTTCACCCAAGGTTATTTCTTATTTCTATTTTTTTTTCTTTTTTGATGATCAAAGTGTGGGTGGAATAGGGGCAGAGCCCTGCTCCACTACCAGCACTGATTTTTCCAAAGTTTCAATGAACTCCTGCCTCGAAAGAGGTCTCCTGTAGATCTTCAACCGATGCCCATTGAAAAGCATGGGGATGGCTTCTTCATCAATGGTTCGGATAAGGATTGAACCATTGTCATTACACTTCTCCACTGCATATGGTCCTAGCCATCTTGTCCTCAACTTTCCTTCGAAATCCTTGTATCTTGAGTCATATAGCAGCGCCCAATCTCTCGGCTGGAATTGCTTTTCATTAAGGTGTCGGTCGTGCCATATCTTCCTCTAAAGTTGGACTACTTCTGAGTGGAGGAGGGCCTGCATTCTTTGTTCATCTAATCCATTCAGTTGCAGTAATCTTTCACGTTGGGCATGGCTGAGATCTAGGTCCAGCTGAGCTACCACCCTCAATGTGTTATACTCGAACTCTATGGACAACAAAGCTTTCTTCCCATAGACCAGCTCATAAGGTGTGAAACCGATTGTAGTTATCCAAGTGATGTTGTAGGCCCAGGTGGCCTCAACCAGGTAATCTTCCCAATCCTTTCTGCTGCTGCTCACCACCTTAGTCAAGATCCCTTCCAACGCTCTATTAGTGACTTCCACTGTCCATTTTCTTGGGGATGATATGGGGTGGAAGTCCTGTGCTTGATCTTGTGATGAGCAAGCAAATCTTCAATCAGGTTGGAGGTGAACTGGCTTCCTTGATCGGTAACCAACTCTCTTGGGTAGCCAAACTTGTAGAAGATGTTTTCTCTTAAGAACTCAGCCACTTTCTCTTCTGTTGCTACGTTGATTGCCTTCGTTTCTGCCCACTTTGTCAGGTAGTCAGTGCACACAATGATGTAAGACCTTTGCTTTGAAGGAGGGTTGATAGGTCCCACGAAATCCATGCCCCACTTCTCAAATGGCTCGAAAGTCACTTGAGGTTGGAGGGGCATTTCATCCCTTGGATTAGGTTTCCCTATCCTCTGACATCGGTCACACTGGCTAATGTATCTTCTGACACCTTGATGAAGAGTAGGCCAATAGCAGCCAGCCTGTAGAATTTTGAAGGTGGTCCATTTTGCTGCAAAGTGGCCTCCACATGGTCCATTATGACAGGTTAGGAGGATGTCAAAGACTTCTTCTTCCCTAACACAACACCTACAGATCTGATCTGGGCCGAGTTTAAATAGGTTTCCCCCGATCCAAGTGAATGGGGCACTCTTCCTCATAATTCTGCTCTTCTCCTTTGAGGATAGATGCGAAGGGAACTGTGCTGAGACCAAGTAGTTTGCTATATCAGCAAACCATGGAGAGAGTACTGAGATAGCAAACAATTTTTCATCTGGCATCTGGTCATCTACTGTCCCTTCCTCACCTGCAGGCAAATCCAATCTAGATAGGAAGTCAGCAACAACATTTTCCTTACCTAGCTTGTCAACAATAGTCAAATCAAATTTTTGCAACAAAAGTAACCATCTAATGATATGAGCATTCACATCAGGTATATTCATTAAATATCTAATCACAGCATGATCAGTGTGTAGAAATGTTTGATAACCAGTGGTGTAGTGTCTGAACTTGTTTAAGGAATGGACTATGGCCAGGAACTCTTTCTCGGTTACCGTATAGTTCATCTATGCCTTGGATAGGTTTTTGCTAACAAAGTATATGGCATATGGAAATTTCTCCTCAACTTGTCCTAAGGCTGCTCCTATGGCTTTGTTCGAGGCATTAGTGTGGATGTGGAAAGGTAGGGCCTAGTTTATACCTCTCAAGATCAGCGTGGATACCAGCTTACCTTTCAACTCATCTAGAGCCCCTTGGCAATCATTAGTCCATTTAATTCGACAGCTTTTCCTAAGAGGCTAAACAATGGTGAGACTAGCTTACTGAAATCTTTGATAAATCTTCTATAATATCCGGCCAAGCCTAGAAAACTCCAAACATCTCTCACCTTTTGAGGAGGTGGAACCTTTTGGATGATAGAAATTTTGTTAGGATCCACCTACAATCCTTGCTGAGAAATGGTATGACCTAGCACGGTCCCTTCATTCATTAGGAATTCACATTTTTTAGGACTGAAGGATAGGTTCATCTCAATGCACTTGTTTAAAACTTTTCCCAAGTTGGACAAGGCGTCTTGGAAGTTAGACCCATAAGGAGTAAAGTCATCCATATAGATTTCCATCGAATCATGAACTAGCTCAGCAAATATGCTCAATACTACTCTCTGGAAAGTGGCAGGAGCGTTGCATAGCCCAAAGGGAAGGACTCGGTAGGCAAAGGTACCCTATGGACAAGTGAAGGTGGTCTTATCTTAGTCTTCCAGGCTTGTTTGGATCTGATTATACCCGCTAAACCCATCTAGGAAAGAAAAGAACTTCTTCCCTACTAGTCCACCCAAGACTTGATCTATGAAAGGCAAAGGGAAATGGTCTTTCTTGGTGGCCTTGTTAAGTTCCCGGTAATGTACACAGATTCTCCACTTCCTGTTCTTCTTGGGCACAAGCACCAGAGGTGAAACTCACTCACTATCGGAGATGGGGTAGATGAATCCTGCATCCAATAACTTTTTCAATTCCTCTTTGACAATATCTTTTAGGGCTGGATTCATTCCCCTCTGAGGCTGCCTGACTGGTTTACAATCCTCTTTAATGTAAATATGATGGGTACAGACCGAAGGATGGACTCCTTTCATTTCCTTATAACTCCAGGCAAAAGCCTCCAAATGGCAGTTCAACATGCTACACAACTCCTTCTCCTGGGAGGGAGATAAGGAGGAGTTGATCTTTAAGGTTCTTTCAGGGCCAAATTCCACACTCTTAACTCTAGGAGAGGTGGGATCAGTCACACAGAGGTCCACTAGAGCACTAGCTTGGGTAGCTTCCACCAACTCTTCTAATGGCAGTGCACTAGGAGGCGGATTTTGAATCAAATTCTCAATCAAGTCATCCTCGGTTTGAGGGCTTCCCCTGGTGGCTTCTATGGTGCACAAAGGTGTAGAGTAGACCTCATCCTCATCTCCCTCTTCCAACCAGAGTGGTAAGTCATGTTCTAGCAGTGGTTGGGTAGGAGGATAAAGGACTAGCTACTTAGACATAGGCCCATTCTTAATGGTCATGCTTCCAGCTCGACAACTGATGTAAGCATCCGCAGTAGCTAACCAAGGCCTTCTCAAGATGAGGGGGTATCCAATATGTTTAGCCTTTGGCTGAAGGACCAAGAAGTCAGCAGGGTACTCCCAAGAGTCAACAGAGACGAGGGCATCTTCCATAATCCCTTCGGGAGTCACGGTGGAGCGGCCTGCTAACTGCAGTACTGTTGAGGTCTTCCTTAGGGAACTCTGAAGGTTGAGTTTAAGCATAGTGTCCTTGGTCATCACATTAATTGCAGCCTCTAGATCAATCAAGGTATGGGTGATTATGGTTCCATTGATGTGCTCATCAACTACAGGACTCCCAGGATCCAAATATTTTGGACAGATTACTTGCCCCAACATCAGACCGGATAGTTGTCCTATGACATTAATAGTCGGGGCATCTCTCTTGCGCCTGCTTGGGTGCCTAAAACACTTCTCCTTGATAAATTTGTTATATATTGGTACATCTTTTATGGCCTGGAGAAGTGATATTTTCACACACAATTTCTTGAGTTCTCCCAGAAGTTCAGTCTCCTCTAGGTTTGGTTGCGTGGTTACTGTTAGTCGCTCAGGAAAGGGTGGAATGGCTTTGGGTTCACTTCCCTATTTCTCTTCCTCCTCCTCTAGGGAGGAGGTTGGTATTCTGGAAGGACCTTCCCAGATCGCAGGTTGATCTCCTGGATATCCACAACATAGGTAGGGCATGTTGTTTCCCCAGTATATACTTGTTGGGCCTATCTGTTGTGGGAGTTTGGCTTTGGTTGAGCAGACATCTGGGGTTGTCTTAGAGGAGCAAGAGGTAATGGTTGTGGTTGAGCCAGTGGTGGAGGTAGAATGGTGGGAGGATAGTTGTATTGGGGCCTCCACCCCAGTTGATGTGCATTCCACTGAGGTTGTGGCTAGACATGAGAGTGAAATGAATGAGCAGTAGGTTGAGTATGGTATTGAGATGGATAAGACCACGGAGGAGGTACGGATCAGGAAGGATGATCAGGGGGGCCCGAAGAAGGTATATGAGCAGATTGGTTGGGGTTATAATAAGCTTGGGATGTCCCTTGCATCCCCTGCTGGTAAGGTCTAGGCCCATGTGGCCTCCTTTGGTTGAGGAAGTAGAGAGGTTCAGTAGTCGCCTCAGTCCCCAGGTACATGGCTTTAAATCCAGGCAAGGTTGGGCATTGGTTGGTGGGGTGGTCTTCCTCACAAACGAAACACACCTCTACTAAGTGCAATGGACACTCATTCTTAGGGTGCTTCCTCATACATCTTTTGTTGAATTCAGAAGGTATCAAGTTGCATGGCAATGGTCTGTCTCATCTCACTTTTGAGGTCTTCCATCTGATTAGCAAACTCATGCTTGGAGAAGGTGCTACTAGCTAAAAGTGGATTCCCCCTTCCTCTTTTCCTGGCTGCCCTGGAATGGTTTCCAAACACATGCTTTATGTCCTCATATGGTAGTTGGTAGATGTCTCCTCCGGCTAGCAAGTGAAGGGTATCTAGCAGGTCTTCAGGGACTCCTCGGAGCAGAACCAGCTTCAGAGATTTAGGGTCAAGGGTGCACCTGGCACTTTTATAACTAAGATGGAACCTTTCCTTGTAGTCTTCTAAAGACTCATCATTTCCCATGGTCATCCGAAATATTTCTCCCTTTGTTTCCTTTGACCTACAATAGTCCTGGTATTTGTTGTTAGAGACTTGCTGCATCTGAGCCCAAGTAGTGATACTATTTCTCGGTAACACCATGAAGCAGTGGAGTGCTACATCCTTGAGGGTAGAAGGAAAGAGTTTCAACTTTTTCTCGTCCTCAACATAGTCATAAGTTCGACAAAGGACAAAAAACTCAAACAAGAAAGTATCAGGGTCTTCAGTGGTCAATCCATGGAAGTGAGGTAACTCTTAGGGACTTATGTTTTTCATTTTCATGTCCCCATTGGTCTCTCAGATGGGAAAAGCACCTTCTATTCTCTCATTATCTCCCATACCATTTCTTCGTTCAGCCATGGTCTCAAGAGGGATTTTCTCTTGCTCTTCTTCTGTTATAGGATCTTCATATATCTCAGGAGGTTCACCTATAGGTTCTTCTGGATCACAGCCACCAAAGAAGAGAGAAGGGTGACTCTGTGATGTGGTGGCGGTGTTGGGTAAGAATTTTCCAGTATTGTCTCTATTCCTATGAGGCATGAAATGAAATATTTTTGGCTGCTTTTGTTT
Source organism: Pinus taeda (assembly GCA_000404065.3). Taxonomy (NCBI): domain Eukaryota; kingdom Viridiplantae; phylum Streptophyta; class Pinopsida; order Pinales; family Pinaceae; genus Pinus; species Pinus taeda. The sequence goes on from APFE030166098.1 coordinate 11,185, forward strand.
TTTCTGTTTGTACCTACAAAACTGAAAATAGATTGAATTGTAACTATCTAAAATTTATCTTGCTAAAATGAAAATGTGGAATTGAAATGAAAGAAGGAAAGAACTAATCTATTTTGCTGAATTGAAATTGCAGGAATGAAATGCTAGGCTACGCTTGTGAAATTGAAATTGCGGAATTGAAATGCTACTCTACGCTTGCAGAATTGAAATGCTAGTCTAGGAAAGCAGGAAATGTCTAGTCTACTTTTGCGGAAATGAAATTGCAGAATGGAAATGAAATAAACTACTTGGCAGAAGCTTGTAGAAGAAAATAGAAGAAAAGTAGCAATCACGAATACTCTGACGCTTCCCCAGCAATGGCACCAAAAAGAGTGGTGAGCTCCAGTATTACGGCAACAATGTTGCAACTCCTGGGACTCCCTTCTTTACTTTTATCAAACCGATAGTTCGTAACAAACTTGGAAACGACGGTGCTGTATGCACAAGTACTAGCTCTTGCCGCAGCTGTCACTTGGTCAGCTGGCACAAGTTTTCTAGGGGCTCAAGCCAACTTCTATGAGATTTGAGAAGAATCTGTTTAACTGATGGATGGAAGCTAACTCGAAGGAAGCTAATCTATTTGCAGAAGGAAACTGAAAAGCTGAAAGAAAATGCAAACCCTAGCAAACCCTAATCTTACCACCTAGCTCTACTTATGCAAGAAAGAGGATGCAAGCTATTGGGAGAGATGCCATTGACTTCTAAGAAGATGAAATGCATGTATCTAAGCTATGTCTACAACAAAATCTGAAAGAACCATCTTTTTGTATTTTGGAATAAGTTGTCAAAATTATCATGCATGTGATTTAACTGTTTTTGACTGTGCAGAGGTGGATTGGCGAAAGGAAATGCTTGGAAGAGGTCGGCAAGGTTCAGAGAGGGCCTAAGGGGTCCCTAGCACTCTTCTTGAGAGTTTCACAGAGTTCGGCCTTCAAGAAACTGCTTTCGTGAGCTTCTATAGGAAGTTTGCAGGGGTTCTACAGGGTGTCTAGAATTTCTACAGGATGTTTGTAATTTTCTACAGGAGGTTCAGAAATGGGATTTTGGAGCATGGATGGAGGGAAAAAGGTGGAGTAATTAGTATGGAGGTGAAATAGGGGTGTAGGGGAATTCAAGACTTGGAGGATGGAGTTTAGGAGTGGCGCAGATGGTTAGATTTGTTCAAGGAGGGATGAAACGATGTTGCACAAGAAGATGAGAATCATGGCAAAGTAAGCGAATGAGGCAAATGTAAGGTAAGGGTTCTAAGTGAAGGATGAAGCAAGTAGGTTGGATGGAGTATGGGAAGGTAAGGAAGGATAACAGGTACTCTGCAAGTGGTTTTTCAAATTGAACAAACAAACACTTATAAAACCTATGACCTAGTTACTTCACTCTATTCTGACCTAAGTAACAACAAAAGGAAATGAACAGAATTTTATTCGAAATGAAATGCGTGAAATAAATATACAACTAAGCAATCATAAACTGAATCATTTAAACACTACTACTATCAGCATCTGCAAATGAGGATTCCAACACTAAGAATTGCATGACAAAGAAAAACAACGTTTTTGTTGGCAGCAATGTCACCTTTGTCCCAGCTCACGATCCCACTGAGGGAGAGGTGAGATCAGAGGTCCTTGATGGCCTTTTTCTAGAGATATTCCCTGTTACTAATCTATCAACTAAATCTGAGCATGCAAAATCCTATCTGATCATTAACCATGACCAATGTAATCAGCAAGGTGTTAATCTACTAAACAAAAATTATTTTGCAAAGACATAAAAACAAATAACAATACATGAAGGAGGCCTTGGCTCTTAGGTTGGGCCCAACCCCAAGAGCTACAGGCTCCTATAAAAAACTCAGAGCTGATGCCAAATAGAACTGCTTTTCATTATCCAAAAATAATCATCACAAGAAATTTATGCAGCAGCAGTTACAAGAAAATGAGCTGAGAAAATGACAGCACTCTAGTGAAAAAATACAACAGTTCCCAAAAGCAAACTACGAAGGCTGAGGCCTTCTTATTTATACACTACGAAGGCTGAGGCCTTCTTATTTATACACTACGAGGAGCCTAGCAGCCCTCCTAAATTCAAGGGACTCGGCTATTCCAACAGCAGTAAATAGTCACTCTTCCCAAAGCTGCTTGGCTGCCTTTAGGGTTCGTTTTGGTGGCCTGTTGAGCTCGGATTTGAGGGTGGAGATTTCGAGGAAGGCCATTTAATACCAGAGACAACCCTCCTACAAATCCTCACCTCAAGCTTGGCTATCACTTGTCCCAGGATTGCTTGGTTTTCCTCCAAAACTTGTCCAAAAAACCTGAAATAACCACGTATTAGCCTCCCTAGTAGAGTGACCACCCTTATTTGTTCAAACAACATAAAAATACTAAAAAAACACGCATAATATATGAAAAATGGAGGATTGAACAAGGACAATTAGGCAAAATGAGCCCAATAAGTTACCCAATTCGGGGCTCATCACGCTCCAAATTGAAGTCTGGTTCCTTTGTTGGACCATTAAGAACCCAAGCAATTTCTTTGGGCTGCTTGCCCTTGTCATCTCCTATCGTTATACCACTTTGGGGCACGATGTTTAGATTTGGGTCCTCTTCGCGCAGCTCAGACCTCATCTTTTGCAGGTTCTAAGTCAGTGGGGGTTGGATTGTTCCTTTATCGCACAACCTCGCTATCAGCATCGGGAAGTCCTCTATCTCATTATCAAACCGGGTACAATACAAACACGATGCTCTCGTTGGATTTGTACAATTGTGGGCATAATGCCCTGGCCCTCCGCAATTGTAACAAATCAGCTTTCTGCATCCCCTTCCTGGTCCCATTGCACCTCAACCTCATTCGCGCCGCTAAAATCCAGTGCGTGTCATCCCCACATTTTGATCGAGGGATCACATTTAGGCCTGAACTCTGTAGGTAGGGGTTTGATCCATCATTAGTTTTTAACTTCTACAGGTGCACTCATCATGGCCTACTGATCTGTAGAAGTTACAGAACAACTGTTGGGACATCTGTGTATACTTTTGTAATAGGTGGTAGTTATGTGTAGAATTCTTCCCTCCTATCTAACAAATCGTGCACCATAATGCAGGTGTCATGCTCGGTCCTGCTTGTGCCTCTGGTCTTAATGGCATTAGTCCTCCTCCCGCCAATTAGTTCGCGAAAACTAGACAATGGTGCTTGTCATGTCCCTGGCCTTTGCACTTTATGCACCATAACTCCTTGTGCGCCTTTGGGTGAGTTGTCCTATCCTGTTTCAAACTCTACATCTCTAGACACAAATTTTTCAACTGGTGTGGATCTGTTGGACTCCTAGACTAGGATCTTGTATTGGGGTCTCGTGTATTCTCATTGAAATCTCCAAAGCTTTGGCATGAGTGGATAGCTTCTGCTGTGACAGCGCCGTCCTTAGATGCATTGTTAGCGACACTACAAACCATACGCGATATTGCCCATCCGTCAAGGTCATGTTGGCTTTGCAAATCATACCCTTTAGTCCCTGATCCAACTGCCAGGGGGTCTCGCCTAGAAGCATCGTAATTTCCTTAAACTCGATAATTAATTGTGTCTCTAATTTTGGCCTACTAAATTCCCTATTTAGTGCAGCTATCATTAGAATTCTTAATGTACCACGTCAGTGTGTGATCCTGCAATGCACTTACCAGCGTTGCCTTCTTTATGTTGTCATCCGTGACTCCTTGCGCTTCCCATACAACCTTTACCACAAACAAAAATTGGTCCAGGTCTTCGTTCCCTCCTCCTTTGAACACAAAAAACTTTATTCCGCTCACCATATTGAACTATGGTGGTGGCAAAGATGGTGTGGGCAGAGATGGGGGTGAAGATGGTAAAACTGGTGGTGGTGTAGGTGAAGGTGGTAGGCACGAAATTCATTGCCTTATCAGACTGATCGCACTTCTTGGTGAAACTTTCGCGAGCTCTTCCTCGCTTTCTCACTGAGGCGAAATGAAGGCGCTAGTTTCTATCTCTAGGCTACCTTCGTTTCTATAGATCCTCCCACATCATGTAGCCCCAAACATCAATTTATTCACATAACCCGCTTTTCACACAGTAGCATTTTAATCCAATTGTTCAAAGATTTAACATACTTACCTCATGGTCCTTTGAGGAAGTGTCGTTTCGCCTCGTTGTAACTATGAAGTATCTACCATGAACTTGGTGATAAACCCTCCTATAACTCGATCGAGCCAATGGTCCACACCACGTGCAATCTTATCTTCCGATGCTTCTAGTCTACAAACCAACTTTGGAGTCCACACAATAGGTTTGTCGAGCCTACACCTTCCTTGACTGTCTGCTAGCTTCGCGATCCACTCATACAACTCAGAGGGGAAGGATGCAAAGGAAAATTTGCGGATTTCCGTACATAAGTAGCACTCTAACCATTGTTCCTTCGATACTTGTGGATTCCTATTTTCCTACACCGCAAACTCATGAATTTTTCTATCCAGCCACTCTTCAATTTCTTTATTTGTCGAATTCTAGTGACACGACATCAAACATCCCTTATGAAGATCCCGGTCCCGACAATGGAACCATTTGTTGGCTTGTTGGGGCCTAACCCAGGTTTAGAGGTGATATAACCAAAAAAATCTCAGTACTACTAGCCCTTTCGGAAATAGTCCGCAGAGCACAGACTGAGGTCTCACCCGAAGTAGTATGGGAGGGTGCTAGAACCAGGTTTCACACCCTGGAGATGTCTGATGAGTTTCAAGTGGTCCATGGTTTGACCTTGCATACACGTCGCTATGCACACTTACCCGTACCTCGCAGCATGAGATACTGCCTTTGCGCAGCCCTACTCGAGGGCCGAACACTGTTATTACCCAAGCCTTTACTAGTGTTCTGCTATTAGTTAACTAACTTAGCTTACTTGCATGTGTAAAGTATACTTATCAATATAAATCATTCATATAGGTGCGCGGAGTAAATAAATAATACATTTGCAATTTATATCAAACATGCAACCCAAGAACAAATACACAGAATTAAGATAAAACTTCTCTTTATTATTCTCTTCCTTGGTTACAGACTCAACTCTACCTTGCGCACTCAGCTGCAGAGCCTTCTCCTACCCCACGACACAAGACACACTTAGGTTCTTGCTCTGTGCTTCTACTTTGCTTCAACCTTTCCATCTATTGCTTCGCTATATTTTACACTTAGAGCCTTGCTCTATTTATACAATCCCATGGTCCTCGGACCATGGGTAGGCTGACACTACATTACAAGACTAGGGAAAATAACCCTATGACTCTATTATACATTTCGAGCTCTGCGCCTATAATTCGCGGAGTCTTTACAACAAAATTTGGGCTTTGAGTCCCAAAACATGCCTTGAGGGGATTCCATGCCCACCATCCATATATATATATATATATATATATATGCATGTCATTGTCAACAATGTATCAAGTTGTGTTATAAAGCTCCAATAAGTAGTATATGTTTCATGATTTTCATGGTTTTTAGTAGTTGTTTATTGTAAATATTTCATCGATTTGTGTTACAAAGCTCTATAGGTAGTATGTTTTGATGGTCATAAGTGTCATCGAACACCGAGGACGATGTTCCCCCAAGGGGGAGGGGTTTGTAACAACCTTTGGTTGATTTTCCATGTAAATAAAATAAGACTAAGGTCATGGGACATGTATTCCAAGATGAATGGTGGGTAAACATTAAGTGGGCATCACTTGTGGCTTATTAATGGTTATGGAAATTGGAAAAGGAAATGGCAAAGGAAAAGGGGCAATAAATGGCATTTGATTAAGGAAATAAAGGAAAATAGGAGAAAAGGAAGATGAAAAGACACAAATATGCATGCAGGGGAAATTTGAGAGGAAATTAAGGAAAATGAAGAAAAAGGGAAGGAAGAGACTTGACATCAATGACAAAAGACATCAGACAAACAATTCACATATTTTGACAATTTTTGGCTCAAAGCTTGTTCATTCTAGCTTTCTTAGACTCTTGCACATTTAGAGAATTCTTGGAGCATCCTAGCATTCACTTGGACTTGGAGAGAAGAAATTAAATGACATGAAAATTAATATTGAGTAGTGAGATAAGGTTGGATCAATAACAACTGGATTTCATTGCATGTAATAGGTTGCATGTGTAATTTCCTTGCTGAGATTTGGATGCACGGTACATGCATGTGGTTCTTTGGTCATTTCATTTTCATTGGCATGATATTTTCTTGGATTGACAGTGGTTTCATCCTTGCCTTTCCATTTCCTGGATAGATATGATGTATTGGGTTCTCTCTTTGATTAGCTTTGAATAGCTTACAAACTTGGATCCTGGTTGAGGTGTTCTTGGGAAAATTCCCAATGGTCAAGAGTGGAGATGGGATTACTCTTGGAACTCTTGATGGATGGGTGAAGTTAGGAAAATTCCTCTAGAGTTAGTTAAGGAATTCAAAGGCATCCAAGCTTGTTTTGATGTTAGTGATTTTTGAACCAACTTAGGTGAAATCAATGTGGTTGAGGGTTAAGGTGATGGCCTTTAGAAGCGTTGGTTGGTTCTATTTTGGTTTAACCCATATGATCCCACATTCGTGCTTTCTATATGGCACGAGGGTGATTTGATGAAAAAAGAGATTTGGTTTAGCCTAATCTATGGTCAGGTGGTACGTGGAAGTCTATGACTTGGTTGGCTTTTGAATATTAATATAAGTTATTTTTATATGATCGATGAACACTAGTACTAGTTATTATTTTGATCTTATGACTGGTTTGTAATAGATTCTATGCTGGTTATATGATGGTTATGTGCATGGTTATGCTTTAATATTCCCTTGGAATCACTTCAAATTGAATATTCAAACAAAATTTATGCAATTAAAACAACAAATACACACCTTTTTCTTTCTTTTAGGAGATCAATCTGGAAATGGTTGTAACTCTATAGTTTTCGCTCTCCAAAGTATAAAATTTTGTCATGTGGTATCTCTATGATTCTTCTTTCCAACACCACAAGTTAGACCAAAATTGGATTCTTCAAGGTAACGTTAAGCCAAATCTCCCACGATGACTTGATTATCAACTAGTTCAATAGAGTGAAATTGTATTGAGTTCCGCGTGTCCCTTTTTCAACCTTTGGCCCTGAAAATGATAAAACAAAACTAAAAAAGGTTAGTGGAGGTGGCTGGTTGGTAAAGTCAGACTCGTAAAGACGGTGAGATCTTGTGCTCAAGCCTGAGCGAGGGCATTGACTAGTCGTGGGGATACTTGCCTGGGCCAAGCCCGCTCACCTTTTGGCACGTGGATGAAGCTCGCCTAGTTGGAGCGATAGAATAGGGTTTCAGAATGGTGCAGGTATTCCTTTCTAATGGAGGGCACAAGAGGAGGGAGATCGACTCCCTCCTATAAAGAAGCAGTAGCTGGTAGAGGTAAAACATCTAACAATCAGCAGCAACAGTTTTATGGATGGCAGGAACAAAGATAAGGAAAAGGAAACAAAAGGGAACAAGACCAAGGAAAATAGAAGCACAAAGGACACGGAGGAAGAAGACAAAAGTCAGGGTGCAAGAGACAAAAAACAAAAGGGACCCTGCAAACCTAAAGCAGAAATCACTCCTCGAATAATATTAAATGGTCCTACTCTACCGGCACACAGGGAACACATGGGAACCTACGCCATTATCTGTAAATTCATGGGACTCTGGCCCACTGAAAAATCTTTGCAGAGGTGGATCAAGTATCACTGGAAACTAAAAGGAAGCATTGACCTACATCTTGGGTCAAAAGGATTCTTCACACTAGTGTTCTCAAACATCAAAGACAAAGACAGAATATTTGAAGGAGGACCCTACTTTTATGCAGCAACTGGTCTTTATATGAGGCCTTGGAAGATGAACTTTGTTCCAGAGCGGGAAACCTTCACTTCAGTCCTTGTTTGGGTAAGGCTCTATTCTCTACCTTTGGATTATTGGAAAGCAACATTGCTAACTTCCATTGGCAACAAATTAGGATGTTTCATCAAAACTTCTGAAGCCACAAGAAGGGGTAAATATACCTCCTTTGCTAGAATATGTGTGGAAATGGATCTATCAAGTGCTCTTCTGGAGGAAGTAATCTTGGAATTTTTTGATGAAGAATGGGTGTAGGCATTGGACTATGAGCATATCCCATTCAAATGTCGTAGATGCCATGAGCATGGACATTTGTTTAGAGAATACCCTCTTGGTAAAACAGAGAATAAAAGAAAACCTGATACCTTGAAGGAGATTGATAGCTTTCAGAAAGTGACAAGTAAAGGGAAAGTGGGAAAAAAGGGGCCAAAGAAAAAACACAACAAGGCGTAGAAGAAAAGTCAGAGCAAGTTTCAAGTGCTGGAAGAGAATGAAGAAATCACGAGAGAAAACTAATCTCAGACGACAGGTCCTAATGAAGAAGAAAAGGAAGAGGGCAACAAACATTCTCAAGATACTGGTTATCCAAAAGATCCAATGACGATTGAAACAGAAATGGAAATACTAGATAAGGAGAACCTGGAGGATTAGGAACTACTGGAAATGCTGGATAAGGAGAACCTGGATCTAGAAGGATTCTTGATGCAAGGAACCAAGGAAGGAATAGATTCTCTGCCTCAAGAAGAATGAAATAGAATACAACAGTTGTTTTTATGGAAAGCTTAGGAAAAAGGAATGGACAAAGGCAAAAACATTCACAAGCAAGAGCACCGAGGTGTGAAAAATATGAAAGCAACTCCAGGATTAATGACTAGAAATCTAGGAAAGAAGAGGGGCAGAAAAAAGCAAAATGAGCTCCTGATGGAGTGTGTAAAGCTAATGATAGGTTCGAGTAAGATGAAAGACTTAACAAATTACTCCTTTACAAATCTTTAATTATGAAGTTCATATCTTGGAACATCATAGGTTTAGGTAGTAAAAGAAACGAAAGAATGCTAAGTAACAGAATGAAACTAGCAATGCCAGATATTATCTTCATTCAAGAAACAAAATGCTCTATTCATAAATTAAAACAAATCCAGAGCAAATGGCATGACATATTTGAGTTTTTAGAAGTTGAAACAGAGAACATAGTGGGAGGTATCCTAACTCTATGGAACCCATTAAAAGTTAGCATAATAGATGCGGAGGCATCTAGAAATTACCTTTCAATAAATTTTCAACCAGTTGGGGTATCAGTTACCTTCCTGGTCACTAACATTTATGGGCCTCAAAGAATAGATGAAAAACTCAGGTTTCTTGAATCCTTGGTTGATCTTAGAAGTAGGCATGACAAAATTCCTTGGATCATGGGAGGAGATTTTAACATGATTAAATCTCTTTCGAAAAAAAAAAGGTGGTACCAGACTACTAAGTAAAGATTCAATAGCATTCCACAGAGGAGATGAAACTAGTTGACTCTGAAACACACAATGGTCGTTTCACTTTGAATAATAAAAAAGGAGGGGAGTCATAGGTCACCTCCATATTAGACAGATTTTTGTTATTAGAGGAGCTTATGCTCACAAACAAAGAAATTACTGCTAGTGTTCTCCCCTTTGGTGGCTCGAAGCATTGATCGATTCAATCAGAAATCAAGGGGATTGATTCTCCTAGGAATAGACCCTGCAGATTCGATAATATGTGGCTCTCCCATCCAAATTTCATCAGCAATATAGAAAAATGGTGGTCCGAAGATTTGCATACACATGGCACTATAATGTTCCTCCTTCATAAAAGACTCAAGCACATAAAACTCAAGCTCAAAGAATGGAACAAGAAGGAGTTTGGAAACATTTTTGTGGATTAAAAATCAGTGGAAATCAAACTCCAAGAACTCTATCAAGCACTGATCATGGATGGTTTTGATAAATTCAAAAGTGAACAAGTTGATAAATACCATCATGAATGGGAAACATTATGTAAACAAGAGGAAATCTTTTGGAAACAAAAGTATCGAGTTCAGTGGCTCAAAGAAGGTGAACATAACACCAGATTTTTCCATAGATCCACCATAGCCAATAGAGCTCACAATAGAATCTCTTTGATACTGAATGCAAATGGAGAACTTCAGACCTCTCATAAAGGTATCGAAATAGTGTTGGTGTAGCATTTCAGAGGCATCACTGAGGAAAATAATCTAAACAAAGAGCAATATATCAAGGAAATTACAAAAAATATCCCTAAGATGGTGTCTAGAGAGGACAAGTTTAACCTAAATAAACCAGTAACTGAAGATGAGGTAAGTGAAGTTATTAAAGACATGTAGAACAACAAAGCTCTTGGACCAAATGGCTTCAATGTAGACTTTTTTAAGGCATGCTGGAACATTGTCAAACGAGATATCCTGAATGTGGTAGAGAATTCCAAAAGAAACATGACTATTCTGAAAGCCCTCAATACCTCCTTCATCTCCCTGATTCCCAAACATGATTCAGCCCTGACTGCTGATAAGTTTAGACCCATTGCTTTATTCAATGTGGTTTATAAAATTATATCCAAGGCGCTGGCCAGTAGACTCAAACTGGTATTCCCTTCTTTAATTTCAAGGGAAGAATAAGGTTATGTGGAAGGAATACAGATCCTAAACAACATTATTCAAGCTCATGAAGTAGTTCATACGCTTACCAGTAAGAAATAGGCTGGTATGATCATGCAATTAGACATTGCCAAAGCATATGACAAGGTGAACTGGATCTATGTCAAGAAGGTCATTTCTGCATTTGGGTTCGATCACAACTGGATCAGATGGGTTATGGCTGTGGTTACTTCCTCCAGCTTTTCAATTTTATTGAATGGTTCACCCTCAGGTATCTTCACTCCTTCTGGAGGTCTAAGGCAGGGAGACCCTCTCTCTCCTTTCTCTTCATCATCATGATGGAAGGTTTGGGCAAGTCCATTAAATGAGCCAAGGTTGTGGGAATAATTAAGGGCCTTCAGTTAACGAAGAATGGTCAATCAGTGAATCACCAACAATTTTTGGACGACACTATGCTGCAAGGTATTCCTACAGTCAAAGAAGCCTTGGCTTACAAAAAAATTCTATTTAACTTTGCCTTGGCGTCAGGTATGGAAGTCAATCCCTCCAAATCTAAAATATTTTTCATTAATACTAACATTGCCATTCAGAGAAATATCTCTAGAATTATGGGCTTCCAGAGGGATTCCATTCCTTCAAAATATTTGGGAATTCCGCTCACAGCTAGGTCGCTACACAAAAGTATTTGGGAACTGGTGCTCAACAAGATGCAAGACAAAGTTAAAAAATGGACTATTAGATCATTGAACCTTGCTGGTAAGTTGATCTGGTCAAGGTCATTCTACAATCTATCCCTGTGTTCTTTTTATCAGCCCTCCCAGCCCCCAAAGGAGTGTTGCAGCAATTCAACAATATTCAGAGAGATTTCCTTTGGGGAAAAGAGGAAACCAGGAAGAAATGGGCTCTGGTTTCTTGGGAAGAAATCTGCAAACCCAAGAGTCATGGGGGCCCGGGCTTAAATGATCTAGAGATTCTAAGTAAAGTTTTTGGAGTTAAGCTCTGGTGGAGATGGGTTAAGGAACCTGAAGCTAAATGGGCCATGACCTGGAAAGAAAAATATGCAAGCTCTTGGAAAAAAAAAAGATCTTATAAGAATGTCGGGGAACATAAAAGGATCCTACATCCGGAATAAAGCCTAGGATAACAGAAGCCTAGTTCAAGACAACAGTTTCTGGGAGATCAGAGAAGGAGATATAGCTCTCTTCTGGGAAGATAAATGGCAACAAGAACCAATCTTATTAAAAGAGGATTTCATGTGCCTCAAGAAAGAAACTGACTCCCAAGGATTAACCAAAGTTAAAGATTTATGGACTCTTCCTCATGACACTGGTAAATGGAGAAATTGGAGAATCATAGACTGCAGAGATGAGAGTCCTATAAAAACAAAAACAGAGGCACTAATGGGCATTTTAAAACAAAGGAAAATCTTGGTATCAGAGGGACAGGATCAGTTAAGATGGGGCCTCAATAAAGAAGGCACCTTTAATCTTAGGGAAGCAAAGAGGATAATATTGAATCTTGATTCCTGCATTCCGAACAATTCCTGGCAACAACTTTGGAGCCAGCAAGGATGGATGAAGGTCAAGCTATTCATGTCGTTAGTCCATCACAAGAAAATATTAACTTGGGACAATATTAGAAAAAGGGGAATTATTGGGCCCTCTAGATGTCAGCTATGTGAAGCCCAAGAGGAAACAATGGAACACATTCTCAACAGCTGCACATTCACCACCTGGTTGTTGGATTCCTTTGCCACAATTTTCCAACAGACAAACAAAGATAAAGACAGTGTTATTAACACCCTAAACAAGTGGAGAAGGAACTTCTCAGAAAATGAGCTCCTTAATTTAACCTGGGCCTTCACGCCAAGCTTCATTATCTGGAATATTTGGAAAGAAAGGAATAAAATAATTTTCAAGGGTGAACAAACTACCCCTCTTCATCTGTTGGGCTTGATCCTGAAGGAAATTAACGAGACAGTTAGCACCACTATCCACAATTTTCTCAAGAATCCTCCTACTAATTATGAGTTTAAAACTCTCATACAATTGGGTTTACATGAGCTCATTCCCCAAGATCAGTTCAGAAAGACAAAAGATATGGATACCGAGAATAATTTCTGGCATCCTCCACTAAAAGGTTACCTAAAATGTAATATTGATGGTGCTTCAAAAGGCAACCCTAGAACAACAAGTTATGGAGGTGTTTTAAGAGATGAAGATGGAAACATCATCTTTGTTTTCCATTGCCATTTAGGGATAACCACCAACAATATGGCTGAATTAATGGCTTTGGAACATTATTTAGAGCTTCTGAAACTGACATATTGTTCCAATGTCATTGTTGAAGCAGATTCAGAGATCTCTATCAATGCGGTCAAGAGAATCAATTGTGGAACAACACCAGAGAAGGTCTCGAAACACTGGAGACTAATTCAGGTGTATCAGAGAATTCAAAATCATCTTCTGAGTCTTCGAACTGTAAGTTTTAATCATGTTTGAAGAAAAGCCAATAAGCTCGTGGATACTCTGGCCAATCAAGGTGTGAAAAATTCAAAGTACAGAACTGAGTTGATGTGGCAGGAGATACCTCAGAGTAGTTTCAAAGCTCTCTGCAATGAACAAGTGACAATGGACATAGAGATTTTCAATTACTGGGAAAGAGTAAATAGTTCAGAATGAAGGTTTCTATGCACGTTCATTTGCGGTACTTCAGTTGGTTCCTGGATGAAGGGCATGCACAAACCGGTCACTCTTCACTGGGGAGTGAGTTGCCCTATCTCCTTACTTCTTCGATTTGCAGCACTAAGTCCTTTTCTCAGGCCGTGACAGTCTCAGAAACTTGTTCTGAGGTGTTTGTACGCGAGCAGAATGGTTAGTTCTTTTGGAAGGCAGACATTTTCTTTCATTTCCCTTACGGGGGGGAATACCAGACACATAGTGGTTTCCGGTTGCTTGTTGGGCTTCGAAGTGGAAAGTGGTATAGGAATTGTGGGAGCGATTCCAATGGGCTCCTGACGCATGGCAAGGGATGGTCAGAAATACCACCTCCCATTGCACCCTATCCTTCGTGCAAATAAGGGTTGCGATAGTGTTCCGTTCCGTCCGATTTTTCTATGGGAGTCAGCGGTTGGATTTGGGGGTGTAGCTTGGTGGGGCCTACAATACTTTCACACCTTACGAAACCTTGTAATAGGAGTTTTCGGTGTATTCCTTTCGGTCTAACTTCCATTTATCCATCCTAGGAATTAATTTTTGTAAGGTTAACTTTTCCCTTGTTGAGGGGAAGATCATTTCAAATCAGAATGAATGGATTTCCTGGGTCATTAAAGCATAATTTCTTTTTGTAAATGTTGTAACTATATTTTTTTGGATATTGAAATAGAAGGGAAGTCTCTTGCTTCAGCAAAAAAAGATAAAACAAAACTACATTCCATTTACTTTCAACCACATTTTACGAAATTCAAATCCAATGCTTGGAGAGAAAGTTATGATGATTTTCCCTAGGTCTCTTGTTTGAGATTAAATTCTAGATCTTGCAAAAACCCAAACATCCTTGGATCATATCTCCGAAAGTATATTGAACCAAGATCTAAATTTCATACACGAAGTTGAACAATATTTCTGATCCACGTGGTTTAAATTTTAGCTTCTGAAGCCTCATAGAAAAAAATGATAACGAAAATTCCAAGATGTCCTCTTTGAAGAAGCAAAACCCTAGAATCCAAAGCTCTGATACCAATTATTATGCAACCAACTCACAAAATAGAAGAAATGATAGATCAACGACTTGAAAATTATCCTCTTAGAGAGGGAAATCTCCTTTATATTAATTAAAGGAACAATTCTAGGATGATACAAATGAAGAAACCTCCTTTATATATATAGAAGTCCAAGGGGTCACAATATAATCAAAGCCTACATAACAATAATAATGTAAGGACACAACAATAACAATAATGGGCTTCTATGGGGCACAACAATAAAAATATGGGGGATACTTAACAATAACAATAAGGGGAATATGCTATTATTATAGGAACCTAAAAATATTAGATTGAGGAGGCATGCCATGAATGGTTTACTTATCCATCTCTTTCCCAAATAATCAAAAGGTTACAAGGGAATCCTAAACCCCAATCAGTCGTACATAGGAGGAAGATATTATTTGATATAAGGATCATGTGATTTTATCCCCTCACTCCACACTTAAACCCAACATTTTAGTGGAGGTACACTCCTCACCTATTGTAGACTATTCCATATTTTAAAAAGGTTATTCTCATGCATGCCACTTCTTATGTTGGGCCGGGATGAAATAGGACATTCTTACATATATAGTTGAATGTGATGTCTTCCAATACAATAAAGGGGAAAATTTAAGACACTAGGAACCCTAAAACCCTTGTTGCTACCTACTTTTATATTGATGGATGTCTCCCTAAATCAAGAAAAAAGTAAGTTATCATGGTGGCAGTTGATTGTCTCTCCAAATACACCCATTTTTGTGCCCTGCCACACCCATTCACTCTGACATTAATGGATCAAGTATTCATCAATCAAATTTTAAAACTGTTTGGCATGCCTACTTCTATTGTGTCTGATCGAGATCCCACCTTCACTAGCAAATTTTGGCAAGATCTATTCAAGCTACATGGCACGTAGCTCCAAATGAGTACAAAAATCACCCTTGCCCCCAAATATATGGTAAAACAAATGTTTGGAGATGTACCTGAGGTTATTTTCTTTGGAAAAACAACATCAATGGGCACAATGGTTACCTTTAGAAAAATGGTGGTATAATACTAATTATCATGAAGAAACCAAGATGACACTATATGAGGTGGTGTATGGCCAACTCCCACCTTTGCCAACTTATTATATTCCAAAATATTCCAAGCTGTAGAGTAGTGGATTAGACATTGCACCACCACTCTCACTCTTTTGAATATCCATAAAGCTCAAAACTGAATGAAGTAACATGTTGACCAACATTACTCTGAAAGGTAGTTTTTAGTGGGTGACCAAGTGTTTCTTTGACTCCAACCTTATAAGTAGACATCTCTTAAAGGAAAGGGCTTCCAAAAATTAACTCAAAAATTTGATGGGCCTTATATGGTGATTCAACGTATTGGCTCAATCACCTACAAATCACCCTAGATAGCCACTTCACAAGTCCACCCAATCTTCCATCTCTCTTACCTCAAGAAAGTAGCGGGACAAAATTGCAAGGTTTAAACCATACTTCCTTAATTGGATGAGGAAGGTTCTCTCAGGATTTGACCAAAACTGGCACTGGATTGATAGGAAATTCATATTCAGTTGCACTATCAAGGAATTCCTTATTTAGTGGAAACACACCTTACCAAAATATGTGACATAGTTACCGACAACTATTCTCCAACAATTTCCATAGCTCCAACCTTGAGTACAAGGTTACTTCTAAAGGGGGAGGGCATGTTATGGTGTGACCCTAACCCATTTATTAATGTAATAGGCCCAAAGGTCCCTGTAAGATTCATGATTCATTAGTTTCCTAAATAAAGCTCATAAGCAGTTAACCACATTAGTGATGATAATAAGTCATTGAACCGCATTATAAAAAAACAGACCAAAATTAGATAGTTTAGTTAAGGATGATGAATAAATGGGTCATATATAATAAACAAAGTGGTCAACTAACATTATTCAAGTGACCATGAGTAGTTATGGTTTTGGATCTCATGAAACTATATAGTCAAAGATGACAAGGGAAGTCTTGTCAATTATTTTGTATTTAAGTTCTGCTTTTCTAGAAGTTTCCCCCTCAAAGAGACAAGTGAATGTTATATTCTTCTACTGATAATAAATATCTTCATCTTATCTCATTTATGGCATTATTTATCTGGTATTTTCTTGCATTTTGATGTTATCTACCGGTTAAGAGCATTATAAAAGATTGGGGGAGGTTGTGGTTGTCCCACCTCATGCAACCATACATGTTAACTTGTATTCATTCCCTTCATAATAATATGGAAACTTGTTCTCTATCAACGACCTCCTAGTTGGGTTACCTCGACTCCATATTCTTCTATTGTGCCTATGACATTCCCCCATCGCTGGTGGGATATTTCCCCCCCAACACATGCTTTGTGGAGGTTAATTCTAACTGTCATGGCCCCACAATATGTAGTTATTTTGGTGATTCGACTTTAGTTTAGGGGAAAGGTCTATCCTATGGCCATGGTTATGAGAGTTTCATATTACATGGTGGTCCTGCCTTTCAGGACGTTGGCCCTCAATGCATGCATCTAGTGCCAAATATCCATGAGAGGAGTAGGAAAATGGTGGATGAGGAGGTAACCCATATAATGTTGGTGGCTACTACGATGGAAACTCAAGTAGGGGGGGGTAATGACTAACAAAGGCGATTCCTCATCATAAAGCATTTACAAGCTTCGTAGAATGACCATTACTCGATAATTTTTTCTAAGTCCAACCTATACAAACCTTCAACACTTTTAGTTTGACAGCTTTTATATAGTGGATGTTGGTTCATATTCATTATAGTCCCTTGGTTGTGTGCACTGGTGTTGGCATTTTTTGTTTCTTGTGGCTGTCGAATTGTACTCAGAGTCTCTCCATCTTTATTAATTTTTTTTCTCATCTCACTTGAATCCACTCTAGACCTACTTGGAAGCTAAGTATTTACTAGGAACCCTTGTTAATTCATATTTTGTATTATTGTATTATTGGTTTCTTTGTTTTCTAGTGGTCATCATCACTCTGGGTTGTTGTGAACTAGCACACCATGCCTTTTCATAGGATGCATTATTGTTGGGGGTCTGGTGGCAAAGGCCCTCAAGGTCGACTACAACGTCAATCCCAAGCACAAAATGTTGTATCTATTTTCCATTCCACAACCCCTCTGAAAATCCAAGAGGAAGTATATCAACTAGAAGCCTTGACCACTAAACACCTCCAAGCTTACTCTGATTTGGAAATCTAGGAAGAAGTAGCCAATTGGGTTCCAGATCCTAGGGATACCAGGGGAAGAAAGAGCCAATATCTTAACTCTCATATCCTCCACTGGAAAATGAAGACACTTCTGGGTAGGGTCTTGAAGGAATATCATGAGGACTACAAAAACACCATCCTTTTTTTAATAAAATTTAGCAGGTTCAATGCCACCATTTCTCTTGTTTTGTCGGTCTCGATGCTCAGCTAGCTCACATAGAAGGCCATCTACAATGTGGTTTGAAACCTCCAACCATAGTAGGTACAAATGCCCAAGATTAGACCTCACTCACTTCATAAAATACTTGATTTCTTTACAGCCTTATGGCTTATGTTTTTTGACTTTTAGTAGTTAATCTTATTTCAATATATAAATTTAGTAGTAAAATAGCATTTCAAAATAAAAGATAAATTATTGTAAAATAGTGTTAAGAAAGGTGGTCTATGTTGTCTACTATTTTGATATTGATAGTGAGAATTTATAGGACTTTATTGAAGAAGCAAGTTGTGTAGGCCTGACACTAGCATGATTAATTCTCATCCTTATTCTATATAGAAGTAATAATGGTTTTTATAGTTATTTGTGTATTAGTGTTAGAATGTTTATAAATAAAATAAAATAAAGGTAATAGTGATTAAAATAAAATTAATCAAAAGCTAGTTGATATTATATTATTAAATAAAGAATTAATAAAACAATATAAATTTTTCAAATTTTGGTTTTTGGAAAAAATGAAGTTTTACCTAGTTATCTCAATGATTTTTTATGAATGTGTAGTTTGAGACCATAATATATCTATAAAAAATAGAAGAAAATGAATTAAATTTAAAAGTGATTTATAATAAATGGCCCTGATTTAAAATAATTTATATTGATTTTTAAAATCAAAGAGATCACTTTTTAAATATATATATAATATATATAAATATATATAGTTATATATATATATTATATATATAATAATTTAAGTTAGATTTTTACAATGATAATAATGTTATGCTTAGATAAATAATGTATAAATACAAATAATTAAAATGAAAAATAAGGAATTTCATAGCATTTATTTAAACATTAATAAAATTATTCAAAATTAAAATACCTTGAAGTGAAGATGTACTAAATTGTGGAGAGAATGTTCTACACAATTTTAATAATATTGAAAGAATTATCATAATTAAACTTATAAATTGAATTATGATAATTAAAATTATAAATTTAATGTAAACAATATGTAAAATGAAAATAACAAAAAATTGTATTGCTATTAAAAAACATATATATACCCAAAATTAAAAGATCAAAATTACTTGGCTATTATTATTAGTTTAAAAAAGAGAATAAAAGAATTAATTTAATAAGAACAAATTTCCATGAGTCTTATTCAATATACCTACAACACCCTATATAAATATGTGAATATGAATGCAAAGATAAAACTCACTATTATTATTAGTTTAAAAAATAAAAGAAAATAATTAATTTAATAAGAACAAATTTCCATGAGTCTTATTCAATATTACCTACAACACCTTATATAAATATGTGAAGATGAATACAAAGATAAAACTGAATTTCTCTTGAAGTGATTGGTCTCAATTAAAATTATATAAACTTACATTATTTTGCATTAAGAGATTCCACCATCTAATTGTGAACGAGAGAAATTTGTGGAGTGAAAATAGTCAAGCTTGAGCGAGTCACTTCTACAAAATCACAACACTTGTTTGAGGGTGCCTTTGTAAAGAGGTTTAGCTTATTGATCAATTATGAACATGTGTAACATCCCTTATCAATCTATATCTCCCATTTGATTACAAGTTCATCTAATATCTAATGCATGTGTTTTAACAATAGAAGTTAATATGTAGCATTGATGTTCGTGTAAAATATTTGGGATCATGTACTAGGTCATTAGGAATTGTTATTTCGTTATCACCAATATTTCATATAATATAGTTTAAATATATTGTTGTAACAACTATTATTTTTCAAGATGAAAAATGAATATCTTGCAGGTTGATTGCTAGAAATATTGCCATTATAGATGGAATATAATGCTATGAATGTTATTTTTTATTTGGATGAAAATTGAATATAACTTTCATTTTGGCTATCAAAAAATTTATCATTACGGGAAAGGATTAATATTCCTTTGAAACTTCATGACAAGGTTAACACACACTATTGTGTTGAAAAGTCCTTTAATAATTGTAGAATAATCAAACTATTAACTATTAGAGTAACACAATCAAATCAATAAAAGGAAAAGGTCAAAACAGAGTATACATCATTGGGAAGAGGATTTACCTCTTATACCCAAGGGAATGCCCAGAAAATAAGGAGGGGGATTGATGTGAAGGTTGTAACCCTCCAAGTATTCCCTTCCCTACTGTCCAAAAGATTATCAATAGGTTAGAGTTTGATGCCAAGGGGGAAGATATGAGGATGATTTTACAATGTTCTCATTAAGCCTCTAGGGACAATTTTTAAACTAATATTTATCCTAGTGGAAACCTTCGGCATCAAAGGAACCACATGGGTTCAAAAGTCTCGAGGCCCCATTTTGGTTCAATACTATATGGGCTCTTTCCTTCTTCTATATCGTATTCTTTCTGATACAATAAGAAAAAATAAGGGAGGTACCACTACCTACCTCAAATAAAAAGAGTATTGTGCCTAGATATGAGACCATTAAACCCAATGCAAGGTGGGGTAGTAGGGAAGGAAGCCATAACATAAAATTGACTTATATATATGACCTAAATAAGAAAGGTAAGGGACTGGTCATAAACAAGAAAAAAATGGAATTACAATATCACCTATAGGAAATCGAGACCCTGAAGAGCGTCTGAGCATGCTCGATAAATTATGCAAGGCACAAACCCAAGGAAAGAGATCCCTTATAAGAGTGGACTACTCTAGGCCATGTTCTATCGACTGATAGTGAGAAATGGTAGCGAGGGAAAACAAAGTGCAACTAAACTCTCAAAACCAAACAAAAGTAAAATTACCTAAAATGTTTGACTAAGACTCAAGCTATGATGAAGAATGGAAACAATGTGATACGAAAAATAAATTAGGATCAAGGTTGTCTAAAGACCAACCCACAAATTATCCACAGTAGAAAAATACCAAAACTCCCGAAGAGAAAACCCCAAATTCAAGAGTATTAATGTCAATCGAGTTATACACACCACATCAGAAGCTTCATATATTTAGAGCACCATGCATAGATTTTACAGTAAAAATTGCTAAACCACAGGGTTATGGGTTAATACCCATAACCTATCATAGCAAAGAATTTTCAAAAGGAAAAAAACCAATAAATAAAATACCCATAGAGATATTAAATATCAATGTCTTTCCATTAAAACATGAGAGGAAATTGTTCAAATAATGTTACAGATAATGGGGTTCCTAGGGTCTTAACCCTCTCCCAAATATTACAACCATGACTTGTAGCAGACTTTTAACAATGATAAGAAAAACTAGTGACTACTAGAAAGAAGCCATATGTAGCCACCACGAATTATAACCATGGAAGGAGATGAGCAAGAAAAGTCGAGTAGCTATGTTCATTATCGTGTTGAGTGTAAGGAATGTGAGAGAGGGGTTTGTCCAGAGGACAAATTACCTCCTCTCCTTAGCCTACAATGAAGCATCCCTAGGCTCCCTCTTTGGAATAGTAATCATCTTGTCTAACCATAGCAAGTAAAATTCAATGTCTTGAAAGATAAGTTATGAAATCATAAAACATAGGTATCATAGTTGAATTGAGTAATCTTGAGTCAAGCATTCGAGGTTCTCTCACCCCAAATTTAATGACAGTATGAATAATGTGGTTTGGATATTCAAATCAAACCCTTGTGTAGTGTATGAGGCATGACTAGAGATACATGTCAGATCTAAGTTTACTAAAACTAGAGATACATGTTAGATCTAACTTTACTAAAAGAAAACACACAAGAAGGAATTAATATTTCAAAAAAAAAAATTAAGAACATTTATAGAGGAATATCATAAGGTAACCTAAGAGATGTTACATACACTTAAATGGTTAAGATTTAGAAATGTAAAATAGAAATTTATGATAAAATTTAGTATTATTTATATTCTTATGATTATTATATGATTAAATATGAAAATAATATATGTAATAAGATAAAATTTTATTTATCATGAACTTATAATTAATTTTGAATGATAATAAATTATAAATGATATGCATATTGACTTTGATTGATTATATTAAAGGAGATTTTTAAATGGTTAACCAATATTTTATTATATTTATTTATAAAAGGACTTTTAAATTATGAAAATTAAAATCAATATATTAAAGGTATAGGAGTTTATATATGAAGTAGTGTGGATTTATAAGTACTATGGGAATTTAATAAAAATAACCGCTATATTTATCGGAATGATGTAATAGGGAATATTTTATTTAAAGATATATTAGGAAGATGTTTAACATGCTTTAAGAAAGAATTATAAGTGGGCCTAATAGTAAAGAGCATGTATTTGTTTCTTTGTGGTCATAGATTCAAATCTATAGGAGTAAGTATATATATACCTCAATAAACATTAACAATCAAATCATCTTAATAAGGTAAGTCTCATATCCGACAAACAAACAATGTGGTCTACTACATACTTATATTCATATGTGAATATTATTTATAATAATCTCTATCCACTACCTTAATAAATTATAGATTTATATTTCTTCATATGAAATGACTGAAATTTATAAAAATAATATTAACAAAGTTCAATCGCTAATATTATTATTTTTACATTTAAAGTATTTAAAGATAGCAGATAAAAATGATATGAATTTGAATTTGAATTTAAAAATTATTTAACTGTTATATTTTTATTGTTTATATTTATCTATTTATAATTTAGTAAATTTAAATTAGAAGGCTTTAGTAGTCAAATCATTAGGTGGGCCCATTCTCCCATAAACAAATCATTGGACCAGAAGGTGGGCCTTTCTCGGGCAATCAATTCATTAGACACAAACCCACAATCAATTCATTGGATTGAAAGGTTCAATTCAAAAGTCTTAGAATTTGCTTGCCTCCTTTGATTAAGACCATGGTTTGTTCTCCCATCCACCGAGGGTCAATTTCAAATTTCAATGGACATCTTTGTTTCATTGTGACTAGGGTTTGTTTTCTCACCTACCGAGATTCAATTCCAAGAGAGATGTTTGGCCCATTGTGATAAGGCTAGAAGAGGAGATGATGACATTTATCCAGATTTTTCTTTTTCTTTATTTTTCTTTTATATTAATTCAAATTTCCTATTATATTTATTGAGTTATTTCCCTTATTAGTTTTTTTTTCTGTTTTCCCATTCACCCAGGTTTAATTCCAACAAACATGTTTGGCTCTTTGCGATAAGGCTCCAATTCCATTAAACATGTTTGCCCATTGGGATAAGGCTCCAATTCCATTAAACATGTTTGCCCATTAGGATAAGGCTCCAATTCCGATAAACATGTTTGACCCATTGCTATAAGGCTCCAATTCCAATAAAGATGTTTAGCTATTCAACTGAAGAAATCGAAGAAATCGAGTTTCATAGTCCTCATTCTGATCTGCGTTATGGATCCCTGGGAGGTACTGAGGAAAAACTCTGAACAGTATTCGGATGCTGAGTTTTGGGACATAATCATGCAGGAAAGCTATGAACCCTCGGGGCATAGTGCAGCGGACAGCTCCAATCCTGAAAGAGCCGATTCTGGGCATAGTCCATCAGCTCCTGAACGAGATCAGAAGTTTATGTCAACTGCACAAAGACCAGTCTATGTTCAGCATGAACATACAACAACTATTGGGACTTGCCGACCCAAAATTTGAGTGCACTGACTCTCTTTTTCTTGATGAGAGTCGAAAGAATCTTGATGATATTCAAAACGACTTGCCGCCCTCTGAAAATTTTTCTGTTGATTACTTCCTAAACCCTGTAGCTCTCCTAGATACATGCAGGTTGTTCTAAATTTCTTTGCTCTGCAATATATATTTTTGCTTTTTTAGTAGTGTTGTCTTGTATTTTTTCTAACGGAAAAATCATGCCCAGAGCAGCTTTAGATCATACATAATCTTTTTATTAATTATTTATAGTAAGATGGACTCTCAATCTTCTTGCAGCAAAGCGGAGTCAGAGAATGCAATGCACCAGTTAGGATGGCGCCAACTCCCCTTGAGTAGCCGCCCGGTCCAAAAGAATACAACAAAGAGAAGAAACCAGCACGTTAGATAATGTTACAGTAACGTGTTAGCGAGCTAGCTGTGTCGCATATTCTAAATAAAATAGTACTGAAGTTGACATGAAGTGAACTGCGTCTTCTCTGCAGTGTGGACTGATGCAAATGAATTATTTAAATTGCCAAAGATTCAACGGTTAATACAACTTTACCAGTTGACATGCAGAGTTCCGAACACAGGAAACAGTATGGGATGGAGCTGAATCCATGGTTTCTGGCTGAAGTTAATATATGTCGGGTTTTGACGGGTTGTTATAGTTTCTTCACATTCAATGCCCAATTATAGTTAATCTAGTTGAGTGTTTACGTAAGAACTCATATGCTATTATTAATTTGGTCTATGGTATAAATAAGTACGTTGGATTACCAATTTTGTATATGGTATAAATAAGTACGTTGGATTACCAATTTTGTATATGGTATAAATATGTACGTTGGGATACTAATTTAGTTATTTGGTATTGTTATTTTAGACATCTCTTTTCAGTTTTATGGATTTTGTTTTATTTTTTTATATATCTAAACGTATAAAAATATCAATATTTGTTATTTTTTTTACGTAAGAACTCATATGCTATTATTAAGGTATATGGTATAAATATGTACGTTGGGATACTAATTTGGTTATTTTGTATTGTTATTTTAGACCTCTATTTTTAGTTTTATGGATTTTGATTTACTCTTTTTTTTTTTTTTGCATATCATCTCTGAACCTATAAAAAGAGATCAATATTTGTTATTGTTATTTTAGACCTCTATTTTCAGTTTTATGGATTTTGATTTACTCTTTTTTTTTTTGCATATCATCTCTGAACCTATAAAAAGGGATCAATATTTGTTATTTTTTTTCTTAAGAGAAAAATGGCATTTATCTAAATGTTGTTGTATTGTCATTTTATGTATAAATATTTTGGAAAAAGTCAGAACAATGTTCATATATGTATATTAATAGGTTTAGAGGTCACCCCATCTATTCCCGAAATGTGTTTTGTTGTAGCTTCGTAGCTGTCTTAAACAAATTGTAAGCATCCCTGCTCATTTCAGGAAAAATGTGTGAAAAGAAGAGTCACTACAAATCTTGTAAAGACTAGTCAATAATCTGTAATAAGAGAGATATTTTTAGATTTTCCACTTGAATCGGTTTCTTTTCCATTTCATTACCGAGAGAGGTTTTGAGCCAAGAAAAAGACTACCCTTATACCACAAAAAGAAGGGTTAGCTTGACAAGGACCATAAAAAAAACCAAGGAAATGTTATGTCAATGGAAGCATACATATTAAGCAATGTAAATTGATGTTTTATTACTCTTATTTCATTTTGTATTTGTTAAACAGACATGGACAGCGAGAACAAATAGAAAGATAAATCACGCATTGCAATTTTTATTAACAATAGATGTACATTTATAGTACAATATGGTGACCGTTGGAATTCACATCCCAAGGTCCCTTGGACTACTTAGTGTGTTCGGCTTCCACACTAACCCTTTAGGATTAGGTGTCCAACATTCCCTCCCTTAATCCGAAGGGTTATGTATGAGTCCAAGAAGAGAGTTGTAATACAAAATGTGCAAATATGCATGGCAACACTAGGCTGGATGTGCTCTATGAAATGTTGGTATAAAGAGGCAGTGGTTTAAGGATGACCACCAACACTGGAACGCTTAGTGCAGTTCCCGGAACTCTTCCAAAACTGGCAAGAAGCTGAAGTCTTCTGCTAGAGGAAGTGATCCTATTGTTTTAAAGAGGGAAACCTTTAACCATAAAAGGGAGGTCTCACCCCGCATAAAAGGTAAAACTTCAACCTGAAAAGGGAAGTCTCAACCTGTGATGGTTTAAGGATGACCAACAACTCTGGAATGCTTATGCAATTCCTGGAACTCTTCCAAAGCCGGCAAAACCTGGAGTCTTCTGCTAGAGGAAGTGTTC
>APFE030166106.1:0-10704 GCA_000404065.3 Pinus taeda
TAAGAAGAAAGACATGACAAAAGTTAAATGCTTTCACTGTCACAAGATGGGACATTTTTTTACAAATTTTCCACTCAAGAAGTCCAAGGAGAAGTCCTAAGGATGAGCGACAGGTGAGGCTTTGACCTCTCAATTCGAATTGGACTTTTCCCTCATTACATACTTGGTGTCATCAATGTTGGGAAGTGTATGATACTTAGACTTGGAGCTTCATTCCACATGATTGGTGACAAAGAGTTATTTAGTGACTTGGAGGAGAACGATCTCTAGATGCATATCGAGATGGGTGATGACTAGAAGTATAATGTTACTAGATTGGGCAAGATTTCTTTTCAGAGGGAGCATGGGGCTCCACTCACCTTGAATAATGTTATGTATGTACCCGGGCTGAAGAAGAACTTAGTATCATTTGCCATTTTTTAGGATAGAGGCTATGATGTGATCTTCTCGAAAGGAAATGCATTCCTTCAACACAAAGCCATAGGTCTAGTAAAGAAGATAGGGATTCAAGTTAAGAATATCTATAAGCTAGAGGTAGAGGTGTGCGTTTCTTTGAGTTCAAAAGCACAAAATATGCAATGCCGAGACATTGGTGAGTCTTGGCACAGACGATTGAGCCACTTGCATCATGGGGCTTTGAAGATATTACAGTAGGTCTCTATTGGTCGTCCCAAAGGTACGCTTGAGTCAGCATACACCAAGTATTCCTTTGGAGACAGAGACAGTCGAGCAGAGTCTATTCTAGAGAGAGTCCATTCAGATGTGTGTGGAACATTCTTGAAAACATCCATGGACAAACACAGGTATTATGTTATATTGTTTTATGACTATTCTTGTAAATGATGAATATTTATCATGCAGGAAAAGGAGAAAACATTCACAAAGTTTTGTGAGTTCAAAGCATTGGTAGATAAAGAGTCAGGAAAAAAGGTTAAATCTCTAAGGAGTGATAATGGTCATGAGTATGTATCCAATGAGTTTAAGAACTTCTGTGTAGTGGAAGGGATTAAACGAGAGTTAACGACACCTCATAACCATCAACAGAATGGTGTTACCGAGAGCAAGAATAAAAGAATTGTAGGGGCATCAAGGGAAATTTTGCATGATCAGGGCCTAACACTACACTTGTGGGTTGAGGCATGAAACACAGAATTTTATGTTTAGAGTCGTAACCCACATCAAATACTTGACATGAAGGCACCAGAGGTGGCTTATTCTAGTAAGAGGCCAGTTGCTGGTCGGTTCAGGATTTTTGGGTCATCAGTATATTTCCATGTAACCAAATATGTATGGAAGAAGCTTGACCCAATGACAGAGTTGGGGATATTTGTGGGGTACACCGATACACCTCACAAATATCAGGTGTACATGTCAACCAATCAGATGACAATGGTTCGTAGGGATATTAGATTCGATAAGGAGAAGGACATGCGAGTTTCACTTAAGAGGAAGCTTGAGATACATGCGTATGAGGAGCATTTAGCTCCTAAGGTTGAGGGGCCTCAGATTGATGCAAAGCACACACATGCAAAGGTTCTAGGAGCCGAGACATCCACTCAGGCAAAGTCTTCTAGATAGAGAAGAAAGCACACTAGAGAGTTTGACAAATTGTTGAATGATGTATGAGACAATGTTGTAGCACCCACTTCTCAGCACAAATAGAGGAGGTCACCAAAGAGGTACACTGGATATATGGCACTTATGGGTGCATGTGTTATGACAGAGCCATCTTCCTTTCAGGAAGTAGTGCAACAAATGGTTTGGGTTGATGTAATGGTGGATAAGTATGACTCCATAGTTCAAAACAGTGTTTGGGATGTGGTCCGGAGACCGGAGGACAAGTTAGTAGTGAGCTCCCATTGGATTTACAAGGTAAAGCAAGTTGCAGATGGTAGCATGCAGAAGCATAAGGCCAAATTTTTGGCCTGTGGCTTTTCATAGAGAGAGGGGCTTGACTATGATGAAACCTTTACTCCTGTTGCAAGGTACTCATCCATCAAATATATATTGGCACTATTAGCACAGATGGGTTGGAAAATCCATTAATTGGATGTGAATAATTCCTTCCTCAATCACATGGTTGAGGAAGAGGTGTACATAGAGAAGCTCGAAGGTTTTGAGACCTTTGATCGTGAGTCGCATGTGCGCTAACTCAAGAGAACATTATATGGGTTGAAGCAAGCACCCCTACACCAAAATAGATAGCTACTTCATTGGGTTGGGCTTCACAAAGAGTGAAGTGGATGCAAACCTGTACCACATTATGGTGGAAGGTAAGTTGTTGATCATTGTAATTTATGTTGATGATCTCATACTGATAGGTGATGAGAAGCTCATCAAATATTGTAAGGAGTACCTTGCAAGAGAGTTTGAGATGAAGGACATGGGGCTAATGCATTACTTTCATGGCATGGAGGTATGGTAGGGAGATGGGGAGTTGAAATATATTAGGGCAAGTATGCCAGCAAGATACTCAAGAGATTCCACATGGAGTGTAGTAAACCCATGGAGACTCCTCTAGCCAATAATTGGAAAAAGGAGGATGCTACTTCAGGTGAAGTAGTGGCAGCTAATTTTTACAGGAAGCTTGTGGGTTCACTCATGTACTTGGTGAACACATGACTGGATATGTGTTATGTAGTTAACCAGCTTAGTTAAGTGATGGTTAGGCTTACCAAGCTATATTCGAAGGCGACAAAGAATGTGTTGAGATACCTCAGAGGCATTACTTAGTTTAGGTTATGGTACAGATGGAAAGAGGGAGTGAAGCTTGAAGGCTTCACCAATATAGATTAGGCAGTGAGTCCATCCGATAGGAAGAGCACATTAGGAGGGATATTCAGTTTTGGATCAGCGACAGTTTCTTGGTATATCAGGAAACAAAGATCAGTTGCACTTAGTCCGGTAGAGGCAAAGTACATGGTTGCAAGTCATGCAACATGTGAGGCTATTTGGATGAGAAAGAACCTAGTTACATTGTTTTTTTAATAAATGGATCCTACATTGATTTACTATGATAATCAGAGTTGTATAAAACTCTCTAAAAATCTAGTTTTTCATGATTGGTCTAAGCATATTTCTATCCGATATGATCATCTCAGAGATTATGTGTTGAGGCAGACCATGTTGTTAGATTACATTCCCAAGGAGGACCAATATTCTAACATCTTGACAAAGGAATTATAAGGATGTAAATTCGAGTTTCATAGAGACAAGATTGAGGTAGTTGATAATCCCTTTCTTGTTGAGAGGGAGTGTTGAAAATGGCAACAAGAAATTCCAGTTTAATTTGTCCTTGAATTAAAATGTGAATTAAAATCAAATTCTATTCTCATAGAAACTTGTAAATAGTTAATTCAGTTTATTAAACTTAATTAGCTTAGGAATTTCGAGTTGGAAGTCTTTTTGAGGTCATGTATAGGTTATCCCTATATTATAGGGGTCCACAATGAGTTAAGTATGAGCGGTAATTAGTTAACTCAGTTTATTGAGTTAAGTCCAGTTAAATTAGTTCCAAACTGTTTGAGGAAATAATAGTGAGTTAAGAGTCAGTTGATGCATTAGTGCACTCAACTAGTGATACTCTAGCTAACTAAATGCTCCCTCATCAGAAACTCATGCATGTCGATTCTGAGAAAGACCTAGTTGGGACTAGAGTGCAGGGACAATGTACTATTTGTTTTAGATTTTTCTGAGTTGCACTAATAGTGCATGCAATCAAGAACTGGTCCTTGAAGGGATTGCACAGTTTTGAGTGCACTAATTTCCCTTTAAGATGGGTTAATCAGCCATAGGAATTTCGAAAGGAAATAGATACTTGGAGATTGATTTTACTGAGTGCTGGAATTATTCTTACGAGAATAAGAAATGTAATCTCATCTTTATCTTATGATTTATTCAATACAGATAGTGGCATTTTGAGTTGTGGCTTTCCCCGAATATTTATTGTGGTATGTGTATTTTATTCTCTTCCTCTATCGATTATTGTTTTTCTTGATCTTTGTGTGCTTCCACTATAAAAAGTAGAAGTAGATTCTCGTCTCTTGCTTTAGCACATTGCATAAGCTTTTGAATCTACAAGAAAATCTACACTACATCAACACGAATTTCAACCATTAGATCCAATTCCTTTAGGGTTACTTTGGCCACTACCTCAAGGTGTCCTTCCACCATTGGATCCCTCTCATGTAAGGTGGAGAAACATATTTTAAGGGTAGTAATGGGGGGAATATTCTTTATGTTTTCTCCAATATATCCCCCTCCCTGATATTGGAGAAAAAGAAACAATATTTCCCTTGATGTGAAGGTGGGGTGAAATATTGGAGAAAACATAAACAATATGTGTTGGGAAATATTGTATATGTTTCTCTCATATTTTTCACCACCTTGACCTCATATAGGGTGAGGGTGAAATATTGGAGAAAAAGTAGTAGTGAGGGTGGGGTTGAGGGTTAGGTGTGTGAAAATATTGGAGAAATCATATTTATTAATATTGGTGAGGGTGAAGGTGGGGTGGTGGAAAATATTGAATATATATATTAAATAAATTTCTCTAATATTCCCCTACCTCTAACCTTTATTTTAAATCTATAAGTTGATTTTTCATTACTACTTCACAAAATTATGGTAAGAATAAGAGGTTATCTATCTCTTTCCTACCATAATGAAATCAGAAGAAAGATACAATAACATAATGTTAGAAACATTGTGGTTGTGATCAGGGTTTCTTCTGAACACTTAAGGGTATTGCTCCCATAAGGTTTGTGACTAAATATTTGTTAGTAGAAGAAAACAACAAGAACAACATTGGATTATTAAGTTCTCAGGCCAGTAAAAAACATCGTGTTAGGGTTTCAAATCCTTAGGCTTGCTTACATGGATCAATCTTGGCTTCAAGATTCTAGGTAAGTCATATTGATTCTCCTTTTTCTCAACAATTCAAGGGATTTCAAGGTTCTCAACTAACTTTATAGAAATTTCTCATAAATGAGCAGGTTGTAGTCCATGGATACTCTAATTCTCCAACATGTTTTGTTGCTCAAAGTTTGGAAGTGAAAGTGGTTGGGCACAATGGAGAGAAGCCTACTAAGGAGTATTCATCTTCACTTCCTTCCACAATGGTAGACTTGAGTATTTCTACATTTATGAGTGAAGTTGTTTCTCTGATCAAGCGACCTTATGGGTTTTTGTTTATTTTTTTAGCTCCCTTCCTTTGTATCTTAAGGATTACATGTTCAAATATTCATGCTTTCTCCTTCCGTTACCCTAGGATCAGAGCAGATCTAATTGAAAAATCCATTTTTCTCCTCCGTTGGGTTTGGTGGGAAAGATAAAAGAATTAGATATGGTTGAGGTTGATTAGAATAAGGTGAAAGTGTTCCATATTTTTGTAAAGGCTCTAGATAGGACCTCATTCCCATTTTGGGTTTTTGTTTGTTACTTTAGCTCCCTTATTTTGTATCTTAAGGCTTACATTTTCAAATCTTCATGCTTTATCCTTTCATTACCCTAGGATTGGAGCAAATCTAATTGAAAATTTACCTTTTTCTCCTCCATTGGGATTGGCAGGAAAGATAAAAGAATTAGATATGGTTGAGGTTGATCAGAATAAGTTGAAAGTCTTCCATATTATTGTAAAGGCTATAGATAGGACCTCAATCCCATTTTGAGTCTCAAAAGAGGCAATCTGGGATGGGTGACCTCCCAGGACGTCCTGGTTACCAGGTGCAAGCCTCGGAAGTGATGATTAATGCCATGTGATTCATTTCACTAATTTCAATCCCACTTCTTCACCCCTTTGAGCATCATTGGATGCAATGCGTGCTAAGTGGAATGTTCAAAATCATGACAAATTAGTCAGTTACTATTACCTCTGATTGAAATGGTTATAGATGAATGACTTACTTAATGCAGTTGAATCCCAAAAAATGATATCTAATATAAAGCACCGTGAAAACTCCTCAATACTTAAATTCAAAAGAGTGAAGGGAACTCTAATTCAATGGTTCATGTGGCACAATACTTGCTAATTTTTTGAAAGTGGGGTAGAAAGCTAAGTGGGCTTGACTGTGGGAAAAAATCCATAGTTAAGTGTGCTTGAGTGAGAGGTGATATAGGATGGGTGACCTCTAGGGAAGTCATGGGTACTGGGTGCAGGCCCCGGAAGTGATGATTGACGCCATGTGATTCATTTCACTAGTTTCAATCCTACTTCTTCACCCTTGTGAGCATTGCCTGATGTAATGCGTGCCAAGTGGACTATTCAAAATCATGAAAAATTAGTTAGTTACGACTACCTCTCATGGAAATGGTCATAGATGAATGACTTAATTAATGTAGTTAAATCCCAAAAAATGATATCTAATATAATTCACTTCGAAAAGCCCTCAATACTTATGACGAGTATGTGGTAGATCTAATTTAGATCTTAAATGATGCAGAACCATTGACCCATCCTCTGAAAAAAACTAGCAAGAATGAGTTCTGGAAAGCGAAAATGAGAAAAATGCATCAAAAGGCAAGGGATTTGTTAAAAACCTTGAAACAACATATTTGTGATGGATGAGCTTTGTAGAGAGGATCTTGTTGAGATATTTATGGAGAAGATGATGGATCTTGAAATGATTCACAATATTGTAATTTCCTCTATAAATTTTAGTCTTTGAGAATTGAAAGGAGGTGACCGTTAGAATGAAGATATGGCCAACCAAGGTGCCAATAGATGTTATGTAATAGTTTAGTGGGTTTAATTAATGAAAATTGTCTTATAATTTATGTGATTCTATGTGCGTGCATGGTGATTTAACACATTGATGGATTGATTCATAGATTTATTGACTTTGTTTGATGAATTAATGTTACATGTAGACAATAGGGTTATTTGGTTTGAAGTGGAAGTGACGATGAGTTACATTTGCAGAATCATAATCCCCAGGTAATATGATTGGGACCATAATAAAACTTGAAATGATATACCCCCATAAATCATTTGCATCAAATGGTATTAGAGAGCAGAAGATTCCTCCGTGTAGTGTGGAGGAGAAG
Organism: Pinus taeda; assembly: GCA_000404065.3. NCBI lineage: Eukaryota > Viridiplantae > Streptophyta > Pinopsida > Pinales > Pinaceae > Pinus > Pinus taeda. The sequence goes on from APFE030166106.1 coordinate 7,045, forward strand.
TAGCAGAAGAAGGTAAAAGTGATTGAAGAATGGTAAGAGATGTGTTTTATCTATGTAGGTGACAATAGAGGAAGGGTAGAATATTTGCAATATCCTAGAGAAAGGAGTGCTCAAACGGTTCTAGAGAAGAGAACTAGGAAAATGCCAAAAGCCCAAACTTAGGAAAACATTTGGTGAGGTATTGTGTAGCAAGGTGGAGACTTGTTAGTTTATAGGTGAGTTTCAACTCATGAGTTAAATTTTTTACGAGAGGACTATATGCATATGATAAGGACGTCAAAATTTTTTGTACCTTGGGTGTCTGATCTAGGACCATCGACCAATCTTGTGAATAAAAATTAACAAGAACAACTTCTCAAAGATGAAAATGAGAAAAATGCATCAAAAGCTAAGGGATTTGTTAAAAAGTTTGAAAAATCAAGTTTGTGAGGGATGAGATTTATGGAGAGGAACATGTTGAGAGATTTATGGAGAATATCATGGATCTTGAAATGAACCACAATATTGTAATTTCCTTTTTAAATTGTAGCCTTTGGGCATTGAAAAGAGGTGACCATTAGAATGAATAATTGGCCAACCAAGCCACCAATAGATGCTATGTAATAATTTAGTTGGTTTAATTCACGAATTTTGTTTTCTACTTTATGTAATGGTGATTTAATGCATTGATTTCTTGATGCATAGATCCATTGAATTTGTTTGATGAATTAATGTTACATGTAGACCATAGGGTTCTTCAGTTTGAAGTGGAAGCAAGGATGTGTTGAGTTTGTGGGCTCATAATCTGCAAGTGCTAGTAGTGGGAACAGAAGAAAACTTGAAATGATAGCCCCCCATTAACTGTTTGTGTCATTTGAGAAACGACTGGGGATCACAATAGCCATGCAAAAACTTATATGTGAATGGAAGAAATTCTATATTTTCTTCCCAGATACGTGAAAATGTCGTAACTAAGAACTCCACTAATTTATTTCTTTTGTGCTTTCACATAGGTGCCTCAAGCTCTAGGAACCCAATTGGTTTATTTTGTTACAACGATGCAACTCGAGGGAAGGTCACATGGCAATGGAACAACCATAGTTGACTCCAAGAAATTATATTGTTAAACAATTAGAATATGTTCCATCTTCCGAAGTAAATCAACTCTTTTTGGTTCTTCAATCAAAGGTTGTCATTTGTATTTTTAATGGTTTTTGGCCAATGTTTGAAGATTTACCTCAATGTATGACATGGTCCAAAAATTGTGGTATTTATGTTTGTTTAAAAGGTTTTTTCATTGTTTGGTTCAATTCCCAAGAAGATATAGATAAAGTTCTGAAGGAAAAGCCTTGTTTTTATGGAAGAGAAAGACTTTTCATCACCCATTGGTTTCCAAAGTTTAATTCCACAATAATGGTGGTAAAAAAGGTATTGGTTTTGGGGAAGGTTTCCAAACCTCCCTCTTCCCTTTTGGCATCATAAGACCTTACAGGGAATCAAGAAAACTTTAGGTTCCTTTAAAAACATGGATGATGAAAGAAGAAAGAAATTGTTATTCACCTTTTCCCATATATATGTAGAAATAGACCTAAGAAAGGGTCTACCTAACTGCATCTTGCTCAATCATAAATATTTCCAATGGATTCAAATTTTGGACTATGAAAACATGACACTTACATGCCACACAAGTTTTCAAACATGACATATTTAGGTCTTATTCCCTATCGCAAAGAAGATACGAAAAAGGAAAAAGTATCAGAACACTAACAAAAAAGGTTGGCAACGTGTTGATCTGTAACAAGAAGGGGAAATCAAGGAGGAATTTTCAATTTTGTTCAAAATAATAATATAATACTATCCAGGTTGATGGTGAACATGCACCTGATGTTAGTTTTCTAGTGCTATGAGGACAAGCACGAATTTTGTACTATGGATAATTACTTCTAATGATATTTTTCACTTTCTATATTATCATTAATCAATTACACTTCAAAAAATTAAACTATAAATGCAATATAATAATTCAACAATAGATATCATGATCAAATAGTAAATACCATGGATTTTTCACCCAGGAAACCCAAACTTGGTAAAAGAACCCAACAATCTCTTCTTAGAGAAATTATTGTTCAATTCAACAGATGGTACAATTTGATTTCCAGTAAAATTTGGTCAATCCGACAACATAAATTAGCTAGGTAAAACATGGTCCAAAATTCCCACAAAATTAGCCAAACTATTTCCCAAATAAATCAATAAACTCTACCCAAACTTTAGTCAAACAGCCCATAAATTTTGTTCAATTCTACCTTAGAAAGTATTATTCAATTATGGTGAACTTTTCCTTAGAAATTTTAGTCAAACTACGTCATACAACCTACGGTCAACTCAGAAAATTTGGTCAACTTTTAGCATAAAAAATGTGTTCAACTCTATGAGTAACTCAACTAGAAAGAATTACGGTCAACCCTCGAGAAATTACGTGAAATAGATTATAATAGAGCTTGGTCAACATTAGTCAAACATATTAGAGAGCTCATTCAAACTCCAAATATCTTTTGTCTCTTTCCTTCACATGTGTGAATAGAAGATATCATTTTTTTTTGGTTTGAATTAATCCCAAGGTAGGTCAAATGATGTATTTATATCGGCAAAATCATGTGGATTTTGACGAAGGGTTAATTAACCTATTCCATTAGGGGGGATGGCATGACTGTTCTAAGTCAAAATTAATTAAAATTATCTTTTCTTTATTTTTATTTGAATACCGATGTAGCTATGAAAATTAAGCACTCCCTCTTTGATAGGGAGGTATTATTCTTAACTTCTTCATATGTCCACTTTGTTAAAAAAAAATATCCTTCTCTAGAAAATATTGAAAGAGCTAACTATGCTTATGTATCCATCCACTAAATGTTGAGATAATCCTACATTAACATCATGCGAAGGGATCTATTTTCCTACTAGTCAACTCTCCTTTGCAAATGGATATACTTACCCAGTAGTCAAAGGCCTTTTGGGTTCACACAAGCCTTTTGGCCTTCTTGGGTCAAGACTAGTCTGTGTTCACCAATTATCCAAGATGTCACCTAGAACCTGGTCAACACCTATGACCTACAATGAAAACCTAGGTTATTACCATTCATGCATGCCAATTGAATGGTAATAAAATTCCCAATTCTAAAGGAACTCACTCTACCCACTAGCCAAATACCTCTTGGAAATTTAGGGGAGCACACTAGGCTTTGATGCTCTTTGGGCAATTCTCGATAGATACATTACATGGCCCCTAGTCAATACTTTTGATATTTCAATATCCTAACCTAAGGATAATGTTTTCCCCTTAGTGCTACAATATCAACACTCCCTGTCAATGAGGGAGGCATTCTAAGCCACTCCAAGATTGTACCTGAAGTATGCAAACTTTTCCCTGGGTAGTGACTTGGTGAGAATGTCAGTAACTTTCTCCTCAGCTTCACTAATCTCTTCTTCTTTTGTACCATGTATTAGATGTAATGGTACTCAATCTCGATGTGCTTTGGCTTGTCATGGAGAATGAATTTTTGAAATATTCACACAACTTTAATTGTCACAATATATCCTGGTATGTTCCTGTAGTTGATCAAACAATCATGCAAGTACTTTTCAAATCCATACTGGATGCAGTGTACTTGGCCAGTA
>APFE030166110.1:3831-17011 GCA_000404065.3 Pinus taeda
ATTTTGTGGTATTGCACTGTAAACATTATTAAACCTTGCACAGTAATCCAAAACTGTTTCCTGAGGTCCTCTTTTGATAGTATCATACTCAGATAGTATGTGTAGGGGATCTTTATTTTTGTCCCATCTGTTAATAAATTCTTGGTATAAGGCTTCAGGGTTTAATATGGAATTGGGTGTAAGTGCCCTAAACCAGGTTCTGACATCACCGGTCAAACTTTGGACAAAAATCTTCATTCTTAGACTGTCATCATCAATTTCATAACTCTCGAAATAATCCTGCATTTTCTTTGTATACTGTAGGGGGGTGTAGGAGTTCGTGCCATCAAAATAGGTGATTTTTGTCTGGTAGTCCTGAGGCATAGCCCCGGGATTAGCAGGCAACTGTAAGGGCGCATATCTAGCCTTGATGATGGGGATAAGCGGAAAAGCTAGAGCAGCGGGGATAACAAGAACAACCAGGGTGGAAGGAGTAGTAGTGGTAGTAGGAGTATAGGATGGAGGTGTAGAAGAGCTACTTGGAGTAGGAGGTGATGAACCAGGGGAACTTGGGGTTGACTGGAATAAAACTTTGACAGGGGTTGGAACACTGCTTGGCTAAACTGTTTCAGGACTCGCAGCAGTTGGGTCTTATTTTTGATTTTGTTTTCTAATGATCTTAGGAATTAAATTCAGATTTTCAAAAATAGCTGGGCGATTTGGATTAGGATTTGATCATGTATTATGCGTTTGCTTCTTAGGAGCTAGCTTCTACTCTATTTTTGGGAACTTTTTCTAAAAAACACAGGTCGACCGAAACTTTCAAAGGTCGGTTTCTTCCTCTGTGGGGCTGCAGACTGGTTTAGTGAAATTATCTGAGGAGGTCCCCAACGGAGTCGCCATTATGTTATTACTCAGGTTGTCCCTAGGCTCCTGTAGGGATCTGGCTGAGGTAACCACAAACCAATCTTTGGATTGCAGGTTCTAGCCCACCTGCAATCAGAGAGGGCTCTCTCTTAATGATTCAACTTTGTTGATGATTTTAGGCTAGCTTTTGGCTCAGGGGGTTTTTGTTTGTGTTTGGCTGGAAGGAAAATGCTTTCAGGCAGAGAGGCAATTTATGAAGTGATAAGTTTCAAACCATTGGGCATGGAGTCATGGGTTAGGATTACCAGTGGGTTTTTTTGGTCATAAGAGAAATATGGAGCAGGATAGTTGCACATAACACAATCTTCAAACTAAAAGGATGAATGATATGTAAGGAATGAGAGGCACTTAAGAATCTCTCATTCAACTTAACAGAGGGAAAGATGATCTCTATCTAGGGGCAATGAAGAAGCCCTGGATAACTGTCTAAGGTTAAGGCAAACATGAGCCATGTAGAATTCATATTTATGCCTAAACCGAGGAAAACATAAAGAAACAGTAGAAATTGAGCATAGAGTGTATTTAAACAAATTCTAAGCTAATCTTCTTCTCTGCTGTTTAGATGGTAACTTATGAATGGAAAACAAAGGTAAGAAGCACTTATTGAGTTATGTAACAACACGAGAATCCCATAATCACTCTTCAACCGGTAAACACAGTGAACAATCCATTCTCCAAACCTCATAAGCAGTCTTTGATTATAGAAACTATCAGGTATTACAGTGCGAGTCTCTCCAGGAGCAAAAATAAGCTAAAGATAGCTTCTTCACTAACCAACCAACCAACGCTTAATACAGTATTGAGGGCCGTTTTTATAGTGCAAATATCTCGAACTATTTATTACAATTGACCTAAAACAGGTCTACAAAAAGAGCTTTTCTAAACCTAAAATTGTGCCAAAATTAAATGCAGGTAAATATCTATTGAACTGTGTCAGAGGTAGCTGGATCAAAAAGAGTGCAATGTGGCCCTTAGAGGCTCGATGCAGTACTGCTGGAATAACTATGCTTTGGGATTTGTAGTTCTATTCTGGTGTGAGTTAAATGTGCAATAACCATGATTTGAGAGTTTTGAGTGGCCTCGCCCCTTTCTTTGACTTTGCTGGAAGGTATTTAATTTTCACCTGCTTTGGGCCACTTGTTAAGATTTTCGCTGATACACTTTGCCGCTACATTGATGGTCTCCACCGCTTACTGATACTCTTTGACGTGCTTTCTTTATGTAAATTTGATCTGATACTCTTTAATCTCTGTCTCTAGTCTCTTCCTGTCTTCAAATCGGTTTAATTTGGCAAAATCGGGCAATTTCGAGCCTTTTCGGTGCAAAACGGGCCAAGGAATCAAAAGATTCCCTAAAGATTCCCCAATATGGCCTATTTCCCGTAGCGAAGCGCGCATCGAAAACTGCCTCCGTTTCTCATTCCGGAGCTCCGAAGCTCGACTTTTGCTCTTGTGCGAATTTTCGGTTTTTTGGCTGCTGACGTCAGCATGACATCAGCAGTACAGCGGATGACGTCAGCATGCTGACGTCAGCAGTGGGGTCCTTTGGTACGGATGTGACGTCAGCATGTTGACGTCATCAAGGTGACGTGGCAGTACGGCTAGGTGACATGGGCCGGGCGCAGGCTGGGTGAGGTGACGTGGAGGCGACATGGCAGGGTGAGGTGGCGCTCCTGTTACGTGAGGGGAGGGCGGTTTTTCCTGGGCATCAGACTTCCTTTGATATGGAGGTGGCTTATGTCAGGGGCAGCCTGATGCAATGGGAGGCCGCCACTTGTCCCAGTGTACAACGTTAAAACCGTTGGACGTCGGGTGGTAACCTACTACCATAATCGGGCGCACGATGTGAAGAAGGACCGTTGGATCTGGGGGAGGCGATCCGACGGTGGACGGAGAAGGGAGATGCGAGGGGTTTAGTAAAGGCGCGCGCGCGTTAAAGGCTTAATTTTTCGTGGCGCTGTGGGTTTTAAACTTTAGAAAACGGACAAACAATGTTTTGCACGGTGGAAACTTATCAAACAAACATTAATAGTTTTCACAGAAGAATGCGCGGGGGGGGTGATTAGAATTTGGAAAGGGTTTCCTTAGTGTTTGGAAGGGGTCCAGACACTTGGGAGTGGAAATTTTCGCAGAGGGAGGGTTCTTACTAAAGTCCAGGTGACTTAGTAATTCCCAGTGAAATATTTATGGTTATATTTCAACCAGGGGGAGAGGATATTTACATAAGGGGCTTATCTACATAGTTTTAGTATGGGGATAGGGAACATATAGGGAGTTAAATAATAGTGTTAGTAGTTAACATGGAGATGACAAGAAAACGCTAATCTTTAGAGATCTTAGGCTTTAAAGGGGAGATAGAACCTTATAGAGAAAGTATGGATCCTCTTTGAGTGAAGCAGATATTCACCCAGGCTAGTGACATGAAAAATGATGAAACTAAGAGATATCAAGCAGATATTGACCTCTTTTGGGGAAATTATTTAAGGATTTGGGGGAGATGGAGGAAAGGAAGTTAGTTATGCCTGTCTTGAGCTCTTTCACATAAAACTGCCTGGTGATTGTGCCCTGAGTAGAGATGACACCCTGAAAACATAGAACTGATCAGAAATCAAGATTCTGCAACCTCAAAACTACCTACCCAGCCTACTTACCTAACATTTTTTTCTTCTTTTGGTTTGGGTGCACTTAAACTTGCAGACCCATCATTTAAATTTTTTCTTTTATGCCTTCCTATCTACAAACTACCATTTTTTCTTCCAAGGGCCCAGATTAAGCAGTTGGGCTCCTTTGATTCTCTACCTATCTAAGAATCTGCCAAGATTAAGTTGTTTGGACAGATTTTCCTTCTCTATATTCTAAAACAGGAAATTGAAACCTAGGGAGACCAAGATTAAGCTGTTTGGACCTCCCTTTAGCTGAAAATTGTACAAAACTAGAATGACTTTTCAAAATTTGGAAAGCAATTAGATGAACTCTGAGTAGCCTTATTTGCTTGGTGACTGTTTAGCAAATATGGAGCATTGCAGCATGGAAAGTATGACATATTTGGCCTGTAAAATGTCAATCATGAAATATGAGTAACCTGCTACAGCAGGAGACTAACACCCCTAAAAGCTGCCAAAATATGTGCCAATGAGACTGTTTGCCTTGGAATATTTCAGGCAATTTATCAATTCAGATTTGACTCATTTCCATAGCACCAAGAAAAAGGCTCAGTTGAAATTGAGAGACCAACTAGGCCCCTATGTCATGAACAAAAAAGAAGGATGGCAAGATGCTGATCAGATATTGGGTGAAAAACTCAGATTAAAAAGAAGCTTTTGTTGGGTACCCTATGAATCAAATGGCTTTATCAATGCAAGAAGAATAAAATATAGGTTGTCAGCCTATGAGCATTGCAAAATCCCTAAAATAGAACAATTTTCCAACCAAGATGATTGGGTAGAAGGCACACTAATTGAACAGTTCACTAAGGAAGAGAAAATGGAGCAAACTATGTATGGAAAAGACTCTTGACTTAGATTCTTTTGGGCAGGTGTCATTCAAAATGCCACAACAAATCAGAGAAGGCACATCAATTGCTGCAGCTTCACAAGCTTCCCAAGAAAGAACTACACCAGCAGCAAGGACAACAAAGGGCAAGGAGGTAGTAGATATAGAGCAAGAAACAATGACAGACCAACCAACTACTTCAAAGGAATAGGGTCAAGGGCAAGCCCCTTCACTACAGACAGAGGCACCAGAGGTACCAACATTACAGACTCCTCTCAATGAGGAAAGGAGTAAGAAACAGGACAGAGAAGAGACCACATCTGCAAGTGGATCAACAGAGCAGCCAGGGGCCAAAAAGAAAATAGTAGATCCTCTAACTGAAGAGGAAATTAGTGAAGAAATCACAGAAAGCCCAAGAGAGTAGAGGGCAACCAGCCAACAGACATCCACCAGCTCTCATAGGCAAGAAATGGAGAGGCAGCATGGTATGGAAGTTTCTTCCTTAAGGCCTCAAAGTAAGCAACGTTCTGATATTAAAGGAACATTCATGGAGATTAAGGCCTAGAATGAGTCATTGAGAACACAACTTTATGATCAAATTCTCAAAATGACACCCTCCAAACATCAAATACTAATGGCAGCATATGACATCAAGGAGGAGAAGATGATCTTAAGTCATTTTAAGCCTAAGGTTCAACAACCACAGGCTGCAGCTGACTACATAAGAACAAATCTAGAGGCCCTTGCTAAAGATATACACCCAATGGACCAGATTGAACTGCATAAACAAACTGGTGAAATGGTCTATGCTATGTTGACAGATAAGGCAATGCTGGCCCACCAATTGAAGGAGTCATTAAGTAATACATCTGCGCAATTGGATTTGGAAAAGATATCTTCCTTAGCCAAAGACAATAGAATAAAGACCCTAGAAGAGATAATTATTGAGTTGGGACATGATCCGAAGGATGCCAAGGGCATCAAAGAACTGAGAAAGAAAAAGGAAGAAGATATTATTGCACTTAGGAAGCAATTGAAGCTTCCTGTCACCATGCACCCCCAAACTACAGAACTTGTATAAGAAAAAGCAGAAGAAGACGTAATGGATTTGCCGATGAGGATGAATCAAAGGCTAACTCAAATAGAGAAAGAGTTGGATAAAGCATTGCAATCCAAGCAGGGAGAGTCGACCTCCCAGCCACTTGAAACAGCTCCAACAGTTACCACTGCTCACCCCATAGTCGCAGCAGCAATTCCTCCCTCTGTCCCAACATCAAAAATAGGTACATTAGCCACAGATGCTTCAGCAGCAGCAACAACAACAACACCAGATACTAGCATGAGCATGGAAGAGATGATGAAGTCAATAAAAGAGCTAGAAGTCCACATGTCATAGCTTAAAGAGGCAAAAGAAAGATTGGCCAAGCTAGAGGTAAGCTATGACAAATCTAAGATAACAGTGGCAGAGAAAACCAGAAAGGTAAAGGCCTTGGAGAATAAGGTGAAATCCTTGGAAAAATATCTCACCCTGCATAAACCACTAGCAGACATTAAAATAATTTTGTGGACCAGAATTGGCTAGTCTATCACTGACCAATGGTAATCAATTCAAACGATCCATGAACAAATAGAATTGATAGAAATGGCCCAAGTGGAAATGCAAAGGGATAGGGCATCATTGGGAAACATGCCTAAGTAGGCCAATAGACTAATCCATTTTTTGAATACTCATACCAGAGAACAGTTAGCAGCTTTGGAAAACAGGGACATAACAGGCACCATTTTGACAGTGAAAAAGGTGCTGACCATGAGGAATTTTATACAAAACCTAGAAAGAAGGTGCCAAGAAATGCAGATGGAAATAAATGCCTTTACAGAGAAGTTTACAATCTTACAGCAAAAGGGTCTACCTAGTTTGTTAACCAGCAATCAAAGACTGTTGACTCATGAACAATATGCTCATAGGGTAAACACATATGTTGTCAACCAGATCACTGCATCATCAAGCACTTCAGAAGGCGTAGGACCTCCCACTGGACAGAGCTTATATGACAAATTGGAAAATATGTTTATATTGAACATGAAATAAATCATCTTTTTGAAGTCCAGCCCAACTTCTACAGGTATACTGAAGCTGATGAAGCGCTAATAAAAATACAAAGACATCAGTTGCCAACAGACCAACGGTGGTAGAGTATTCTTGAAGTTTTACCAAGGTAGTTCCAATTTCCCTTTATCATCTGCATTTAATCCGATGGCAAAACACGTGGAACATATCATAAAGGTAAAGACAACAGAGAAAGGGAGTCAAGCCAGAACAACAACGCATGAATGCGAAATCAAGGGACAGCTACCAACTGACTTACTCTATTCAAAAAGTCAAATATCTCTCACCAACTAAACAACCAACACACCAACATTTACTCCTGCTTTCATTTCTCTCATTTACTTCTCCTGTAAAGTGGATGAATGAATTTATTGCGGGATATTTTTCCACAAGATATTTTGTAACTCCTTTTTGGTATAAATACCTCCCCGTGAGATGTATTCTGGGTTGGTGTTTTCTTCTCTAGACTGCGATGTAACTCTGAGATTTTTTAATACAAAGGCTATTGAAGTTCATTACTGCTGGACCGTTTGAATGTGGATTTGATGTTCTGGGGCCTGCTACAGAATTCCTGTGCCTTTCTATGGATCAATAAGTTGTTCTAAATTGTTTTTTGTGTTTTCTGTGTTTGCAAATTTCATATATGTTTCATAATCTTAGTAACAAGGAAAAAGAAGAGCCCATAATTTGTTAAAATACACTCTATGTTCAATCTCTGTTGTTAATTATGTTTTCTTCAGAATTAGCATAAACAGGAATTCTTAGCTGCTCCTGTTTCCACTGATTCTTTAACTTTGAATATTTCCAAGGAATTCTTTATTGCTCCTTGCTAATATTCATGCACTTTCCCTCTACCAACATGATGAAGGATTCTTAACTGCCCTTCATCCACTGGCTTACATTCCATCAATTTCCGGATTTTAAAATTGTTCCAAGATCGATTATCTTGCTCTATAGTATTGCCCTTTATCAAAGAAAACACACCCAACAGTTCGTCCTCTTAGACTCCATTTGTCCAATGAAATAAACTATTTCAAACTTGTATCCCAACTCTTTTTAAGATCACCATCCAACAAACTTAAAACAAAACCCTGTACATCATAACTAGCCTAAAATACCTCAAAACAAAGCTAAAATATAAAGAGAGAGCCCTCTCTGGATGCAGTTTGGCTAGAAGCTACATCTAAAAGGTTAGTTAGTGGTTACCTAGGCTGTATTCCCTTTTCTCACAAGTTTTGGGGAACAACCTGAGTGATAACAGCATGTACTATGTCTGCAATAGAAATTTCTTATCAACATATTGTTAATTCTGTAGACTTCCATCCTATTCCTTTCTCATCATAGGAGTTAGATGGAGATGTGGCTCCAGCCTGGACCCTCGATTCAACTTCAGGTCAAGATTTCTTAGATACAGTCTTACCATCCGGGGAAGCAATCCTAGAAGCAATGATGAATGTTGATAGACCATGATATGATCTACATCATTGTTCATATTTCCTCCCTCATTTGCAAGAAATTGAGTCAAGTTTGTCCAATCCTTCTACTAGTGATGTTCATGCAGTTTTAAACCCTTTGGCCCCAGCACAGTTTTCTGCCGAAGGTAACATGTCTGTTATCTTGCAAACTGTACCAGTTAACATCTTTAGGAATCCTAACATAATTGAAAATGTCTTCATTGGAGCTGACTATTTCCCTGAATAAATTCAAACTTATATCGATCTCTTCAAAGAGTTTCGTGATGTGTTTGCTTGGTCTTATGAGGAAATGCTTGGAATAGATCCATCTATTGTTCAACATCAGATCAAGACATATGAAAATGCTAAACCTATTCATCAAAAACTTCAATCGGTTAATCCTAGAAAAGAAACAACTATCAAAGCTGAAGTCGAAAAGCTACTAAAGGCGGGTTTCATATACCCCGTTCCTCTAACTGAGTGGGTCTCTAATCCATTCCCCATAGACAAAAAACAAGGAACGATTTGAGTATGTATTGACTATAGGGACCTAAATAAGGCTTGTCTAAAAGACAATAACCCCATGCCATTTATTGATCAAATTATTGATGAATGTGCAGGCAATGAAATTTTTTCGTTCATGGATGGATTCTTTGGTTACAATCAAATTACTATCCGTCCAGAAGATCAGCACAAGATAGCCTTTATTTGTCCTTGCGGTATGTTTGCATACAGAAAGATGCCTTTTAGCCTCAGAAATGCCGGAGCCACTTTTCAACGGGCCATGCCTTATGCCTTTCACGACATCAAGCACATTCTCGAAGCATATCTACATGATTTTGCTGCTAGTTATCGAAAGAGAATTGATCATCCTAAGTACCTTTGGTTGATCTTTGAGCGGTGTTGTTTTTATAAAATCCAGTTGAATTTGAATAAGTGCATTTTCACAATCACATCTGGACGACTGTTAGGATTAATCATGTCAACATAGGGTATTCATGTTGATCCCTTCAAGGTTGAGGCAGTACTTCAGTTGCCTCCCCTGTCTTCCACACGTCAACCTCAAAGTCTCCAAGGAAAAGCGAACTTCTTGAGGAGATTTACAGACAATTATGTCGAGATCGCAAAAGGCTTTATGCATTTACTTTAGAAAGGGGTCCTATTTTTATGGGATGATTTCACGCAACAATATTTTGATGCTTTGAAAAAATCGTTAACCTCTGCTCCATTGTTGAGTCCACCTAATTATAATAGAGATTTCCTCTTGTATCTCGCTGCAACAGAATCAACCATTGGTATGGTTCTAGTTGAAGAAGATGATGCCTTATGTGAGCATGTAATCTACTATCTAAGTCAAGGTTTGGTAGGTCCTGAACTGCACTATTCTCCCATCAAGAAATTAGCTTTGGCAGTTTTCCATGTTGTCTAGTGGATTCAGCATTACATTCTGCTTAAAAAAATGTTCGTCTTAGTAGTCGTTAATCCATTTCAGTTTGTTCTCAGCAAGCAAGTGATTGGGGGAAAATATAATAGATGGATTGTCATTTTGCATGAATTCGATCTCGAATTCATGTCGGCTAAATCTAAGAAATCGTTAGTAGTTGCAGAGTTGATGTCAGAGTTGCCTTGTGAGGAAGAAATTATTCATGAGGAAAGTTTTCCTGATGAAAACTTATTTCTTATTTCTTCACAAGATCCTTGGTATGGGGATATCATTATATATCTCCAAAATTTGAAGTTTCTGCCCTCTTTTTCCAAAGATGAGCATAGAAATTTGTGTCACCTCGCTAAGAATTATGTTATTATAGGTGACACATTACCTAGTTGTGAGATTAATTCAATCCTTAGGCATTGTTTAACCTTGAAAGAATCAAAGTCAGTTCTTAATGATTGTCGTTGAGTGATAAAAGGTGTCTTTTTAACCCCTATTTATACTACACTAATTATTAATCCAAGTACGATTTTTTTATCTCAAGAGTGTACTCAATATGAGGTGGTCACTTGTTTAAGAGTAATGTTTTCTAGTTTGCAGTACAATGCTCAATTCAAGAGTAAACAGATACTGAAAAAAGACTCTACTTGTAATTAAAAGAAGCCTTAATGCTCTTGAAACTTAAATCATTCATTCAGAAAACTACAACAATTTATCAGTCAAGGATGCAATAGTGATAAATCTTTCCTCTGTCAACTGATATAAATGAAATCAATCATAAACAAGACCTCCAATCTGAGAACTTAGACAACGATAGTCAATGTTCTTTACAGTTTTAGATCTTTCAATCCATAATAAAGCAAATAGAAATTCGAAGGGAAATGCTTATTAAAACACACTTGCTGCACTATCAATTAAAAGGTGAAAGCAAATCCTTGTAGAAAAGGAACAACAAATAAGTCTATGGAAAAGATTGAACAACAAATCTTAATCTAAAGAAATGAATCGAACAACAATCTTTACCGAAATGAACTGAACAACAGTCTTTAATTGAAATGAACTGAACAACAATCTTTAACTGAAATGAATCAGACAACAATCTTCAGATAATAAAGGAACTACAAATCTCATTAAGTGTAAACACACAATGACTACAAAGTAATTGAATCAGTAATCTTATTCTGGCAGAGTGAACATTAATCACAGGTATAAAGGTATGACAATCGTGATTATAATTGAGTAACAATTAAATGAACAGCAGGCACACTTGTAAATAAACTGTAGTTAAATGAACAATGGTCACAATTGTAAGTGAACAACAGAATCTAAACTAGACAACACAATATTTTTTCAAAAGGAAAATCATGACATTGAGTTATGAATAACAATCATGTTATCAACACAGTCTAATTATGATATTGATGTAACAGATTAATTTAGTGAGATTTTCAGAAACAGAAGATTACTGAATAAAGCGAATTAAGGAAATGCAAAGGAAATCAAACCACACACGACTGCAATTGTAAAATAGTGATACAAGAAGCAAGTGGATCCACTAGGGCCGGGCCCTTAGCCACTAGGGAAGAACTACTACATTTAGTCCAAGATCATATAATGGAACAACAACTAAGTTATATATTAATCATATATGGCAGAGTTACAACTATCACTCTTCAAAGAGAGTCGATGATCAAAATTGAAATTACAACAATAATTCTGAAATATCAATTCCTCCCTGTGTCTTACAATCGCTACCCCATTTATAATGGGCAAGCAGATACATCGAGGTTATAGATAACTTTGAAAGTAGCGATCCATCAAGATCAAAAGATCTTGAGGTCTTTGCTTAATCTTCCATTTTCAGTTGTCTTCTTGTCTTCTTGCGTAGCTACTCTGTTTTCTCTGTCTTTTCCTAAGCTGGGTGCTCCTATCTCATTCTTCTTTTCAGGACATGGTTTCCTAACAGAGGAACAACAATTGCCTTGCTTTTGTATTTTCCTCCCAAATAGTGATTTTCTATTTCCTTCACTTTCTGTATAGAAAAAGACAATAATTAGTTATTTTGTATTAATAAAAAATCTCCTTAATTCTATCATAATTCTTTAACATATTACCATCTTAGAATGTAAAGGAGTTATGATTCAAAGGAAAAGATAAAAAAATAAATGATAATTACATACCTTTTCCATCGCTCAACACACCCCCCTGCTTACCCTTTTTCATGCCCTCATGAAAACCGTGTAATTTAAATGCAAGGTAGTTAGGGAATAGGCTGGAGAGGGATTTTCATGAAGTGGTCTAAAACCATGATGTGTAGCTAAAACTTCAAAAATGCGCCCTGTCTACCCTTCAAGAAATTCATATAGGGCCTTATACCCTGCTGCAGCATACCAAATAATTGGGCTTTGAAACCTACAACCTAGCAAATATGGGCCCTCTCTCAAGCTGAGGTTACTATAGGTAACCAGGCGACCAACAGCTAACTTAAAATTTATGTAATTGAATGGCTCTCTGTCCTGAATATTTCGATTGGATGTCTTCCATCAGAGTTTAGCTACTGCTATGACAAGGTCTTTGATGGATAGGAAGTATTATACCCCTTGTTGGACAAATTCTTGGTGAATGGGTCCCAATGTCTGGATCACACCCTTCTTTCTCATTAAGCTTCTATGCTTATCCCACAACTGTAATGGGTTTTTCGATTCACCCCTTACCCAAAGGTCTAACCCATTTTCTTGTCTCTGAAAGGTGTTATGGGCCTTGAGCCATTTTAACTGGTTAACAACAAATGAAATGAATGCTTGAAACTGGATATCACCCACAAAGGGGCTTGGATTCTTCTCCATTTCCTCCTCCAATATAAAGTTATGCAAATAAAATTCACAGAGTAACCGCTGAACTTTTACTCCATAGTGTTTACAACAGTTAATGAATTCATAAACATTTTTTAGTTCTATAGGCTTTCCTGCCTTAACAACTTTAATTTTCAATTGCAATATCTTTCTAATAAAAACAAAGCATAATTTTTGGCAGGGGACCTACATGCTAGAACATCTGTATATAGAGAACAAAGAGTATCCATTTGACTCATGACTGTGTCTAGACTATTGGTTACCTTTTTAACTTTTTCCTCTGCCCCCAGACATCTATCGAAGGACTCACTCTTATATGCACTGATGTTCTTTATTTGCTACTGTAACTTTTAACATTTCTCCTAAGGAACAATGTCTTCTATGAGCTTTTCTATAATCTGCTGGGCTTGTGCCAGATCCTTATGGAGTTTTATTACCCTAAGGTCATTGTCTGTCAAAACACTTTTAGGTTGAGGATCTACCCAGATCTTCTTATTGCGACATCTGGCTTCCTTAGTCTGTGTTTGTCTGTCATGAACTGTTATGAAACTAGCTCAAGAAAAGATAGAAAAGATAGATCAACGCCTTAGAATTCAGCCTCTTCGAGGGGGAAACCTCCTTTACATTACATAAATGAACAATTCTTGGATGATTCAAATGACAAAACATCCTTTCTATATATAGGAGTCTAAGGAGTCACAATATAACCCAGCCAACCTACCAATAATAATATAAAGCCATAAAAATAATAATAGAGGGATTCTATGGGGCACAATAATAACAATATGGGGATAATAGGGGCACAACAATATCAATAAGGGATGCAACTACAATAGTAATGGGGTAATCACTAGTATTACAGGGACCCAACATGCCCCTCTCCTTCAAAAAAGTGTTTTCCTCAATGCTTGAGTAGTTTTGGATGCTTCTGTATAAAA